>JBBPCZ010026621.1:0-14077 GCA_037974445.1 Brycinus macrolepidotus
AGCATTTAAAATAGCGGGGAATATTCAGTTTTCCATGATAGGGCCCTTTAAGTAAAGTAGCTTGTATTTTAAAACTTATATTTATTTTTAGAGGATTTGTTTGAAAACATTATTCTGAGTTGTATATAAATCAGCCTTCTGTCTTGGTCAGGGGACCCAGACAGCTGGAGAAAGGAAAGGCATTGGCTTCCAGGGTTCCGAAAAAGACAGAGCAGAGAGCCCTGAAGGCTGGAGAAGAGGCACATAACACCAGAAAGAGGCTGCTGAGCTCTCCAGCTTTATCATGTGAGACACACATTGAAAAAAGAATGCATTTGATTTACATGATTTAAATGTCTGTCATTTCCACATGATTGTTTTATTATAAATGTGTCATACTGCATTAGCAGTTTTTCTTTCAGTTTACTCACATTTGGCAGTAATTGTGTTGATGTAGTATATTTTATTCATTTTGTCATGTCGGGTAGGCTGGAAGGACACAACTGCAGGAATCAGCTTTCGTTTATCAAGACGGTTTAATGAACACAATACGAGTAGTGAGCTTGCCGAGCTCCAAACAAAAACAGTTTAGTCAAAGCCAGTACAAGGTGGTTCCAGGAGGACCTTCACTCCACATAGGAACCCAAGCTTGAGGGAGAGATGACTCGGTCACTTCACCAAGTTACGAGTTCAGCGGCCTGTGTACTCAGAGGCCAGTCTAGTAGTCCCATTATTCTAGCCGCTAGGGGGGATGGCTAAGCACCTCTGGACTGGCTGGGCTTTATGCTGAGACACACAAGCAGACAACCAATCACACAACACGAACAATGAACTAACAAACAAGACATACTTAACTTAAACCTGACACAGGTGGACATGTCATCAGGTGCCTAGCAACCCAGCTAACGTGCTCAGTGCTAACACCTGGGTTGTCTAGGCACCCAATGACCAAGCACACAACAACACATGACGTCATCAACCCACGTCCAGGGCTGCGCTCGTCAATACTCAGGAGACGGGCTCCGTTGGGGGCCTGACTGAGGTGGCCCAGATGTGACAGTAACCCCCCCCAGAACCGGCTTCCAGGGGAGGGCGAGGGGACACCCTGACCACCCCCGAAGCCGCCGGAGGATGGCCCCCGCGACCGGGTGGGCCCAAAACACTCGGTCTCCGGGGGAGACATCCCCGAGGTTGAGGAGCCGGTCTCTCTGACTGATTACAATGGAACTCATCCTTGAGTTCCTGACTTAACACCTCACATGCCGGGACCCAGCTCCTCTCCTCAGGGCCGTACCCCTCCCAGTCTACTAAGTACTGGAGGCCCCCCTGACATCTTCGGAAGTCCAGAAACTGGCTAACCCGGTAGGCGGGAGCCTCCACAACCTCGATTGCCGCGGGGAGCATGGGTTCCACCTCCCCTCCATCCAACGGGCCCGTCACCGCTGGCCTAAGGAGAGAAACATGAAATACTGAGTGCATGTGCATATGAGGGGGTAAACGAAGCTTATAAGTTACTGGGTTAACTTGTTGTACAATTTCGTATGGACCAATAAACCTAGGTGATAGTTTGTGAGATGGTAGGTTCAACTTCAAGTCTCGGGTGGAGAGTCAGACTCTATCCCCGACCCGGAATACCAGCGCCTCCCTCCGACACCGATCTGCGTATCTCTTGAACCAGTTCACCGCCCCACTGATAGATATGTGTGCCATCTCCCACACCTGCTCTGCCCTACGGTACCAACTGTCCACTTCAGGGGTATCAGAAGGCTCTTCATCCGAAGGACAGAGTGGGGGTTGATGCCCAAGCACACACTCAAAGGGCATTAGGCCAGTAGCAGAGTGACGCAACAAGTTCTGGACGTACTCCGCCCAGCCGAGGAACTCTGCCCAGTTGCGTTGTCGCCCATGGCAATAAGCTCAGAGGAACCGACTAAGCTCCTGTACCGACCGTTCAGCCTGGCCATTGGACTCCGGATGGTAGCCCGAGGTCAAGCTGACAGTAGTCTGACCTCGGTCAGACAGGATGTCCTCCGGGATGCCATAGGGCAAGAACGCCTTAGAAGAGCACCTTAGCCACCTCCAGGGTGGTGGGCAAGGAACTAAATGGAAGGAACCGGACCCCCTTCGAAAACCGGTCCACGACCACCAACACAACCGTGCACCCTTTGGACACCAGGAGGTCTGTGACAAAGTCCACAGCTATGTGGGACCACGGCCTCCGCGGCACTAGGAGGGGCATTAATTTACCGGCAGGCAACTGTCGGGGGGCCTTAGACACAGCACAGACGGAACAGGAATTTACGGTCTTCTCCACATCTGACCGTAACGAAGGCCACTAATACTTATGACGAAGTACCTCTACAGTTCGGTGGACCCCTGGATGCCCTGTTGCAGGATTGTTGTGTGCCCATCCTATCACGGACCCTCTTAGTGTCTCTGGTACAAACGTCTTGTCCTCTGGACAAGCCTCAGGTATAGAGTTTTGCACATTCAGCCGCTCAATTTCTGTGTCCACATCCCAGTTGGTGGGAGCCAGAATGAGCGCTGATGGGATAATAGGTTCACTTGTTTGTTGCTCCTCAGGAGCCGAATAATGCCTTGACAGGGCGTCTGCCTTCACATTACGAGAGCCAGGGCGATACATAATCACAAAATCAAACCTGCTAAAGAATAAGGTCCACCGAGCCTGTCTAGGGCAGAGTCGTTTAGCCTGCTGGATATACTCAAGATTCCGGTGGTCCGTGTACACCACGAAGGGGTGTCTAGCTCCCTCCAACCAGTGACGCCACTCCTCTAATGCCGCTTTGACCGCCAGCAGTTGCCTCGGTCAGCTTCCTCGAGAAGAAGGCGCAGGGGTGTAACTTTTGGGTAGTGTCGTAGTTCTGGGACAGCACCACCCCCAGACCTACCTCAGAGGCATCCACCTCTACTATGAAGGGCTTTGCGGGGTCAGGTAACTTTAGTACTGGAGCTGTGGTAAAGAGGGACTTTAGCCGGCCAAAAGCCACTCTAGCGGCTGGAGTGACACAAAGCCGTTTTGGCTTCCCTTTTAGGAGGTCTGTCAGCAGTGCTGTCACAGAACTAAAGCCTCGAATGAACCTGCGATAAAAGTTAGCAAAGCCCAAGAATCTTTGCAACTCTTTGACCGTCGCGGGCTCAGGCCACTCAGTCACCGCTTTGACCTTCTCTTGATCCATCGCCACCCCACCCCGGGCCTATTCGATAACCGAGAAATGAGAGTTCCGTTACGTGGAACATACAACCCGTGCCGGAGCAGGCGACAAAGGACGGCACGCACATGTCCAATGTGCTCAGTAAGGTTTTTTGAATAAATCAGGATGATAACAAAACGCTGCAAAAGGTCTCTAAATACGTCATTCATAAAGGCTTGGAAGCATGACGGAGTGTTTACCAATCCATAAGGCATTACCGTGTACTGGTAATGGCTGGACGTGGTGCTAAAAGCCGTCTTCCATTTGTCGCGTGCCCTAATGCGCACAAGGTTGTATGCACTTCGTAGGTTGAGCCTTGTAAAAACGCTCACCCCACGGAGCTGCTCGATGGACGGGGGGGATAAGCGGAACACATATGAAAATAATGTACACATTTGAATCAGATAAATTCAGTTCAATTCTTTTTTTAATGCACAAACACACACCCACACACACAGATATCCTAGTGTCAAGTTAAATCATTACTGTCATTTCAGCCATATATACAATACACAGTGAAACAAAACCACATTCCTCCAGGACCATGTGTAACACAAGAGTAAAAACAGAAACACCACAAGACTTCATAAGTGCGGACAAGGCAAAATACACAGGGTGTAAAGAAAGCAGGAGAGAGTGCAAGAAAAACACAAGAGCAACATTACAACAGGACAGGTCAACATACCGTGCAGTCGACAAAGGCAACCACAGTACAGATTGAATGAATACGGTATCATATAAGATAATGTATTCTAGCAGCAGAGTGCTTAAGTGCACAAGAATACAAATATAGAGGTATTATGGCAATTAATAATAATTGTGCAAATAATAGCAGCAGTAGGATGGACAAAGGGCAGTATATAATAAATAAATAAATAAGTAAATAAAGGATATTTACTGTGGCATTGGGGGTATTAAGTTGTTTTGCTTAAGGCAGAACAGTTCAGTGTGTATATCCATTGTGTTAGGAGAAGGAAGAAGTTCAGCTCAGGGGTGTGTATGTTTGTGTGTGTGTGTGTGGGGGGGGGGTTACAGTTTATGATTCAGTTCTGATTGAGGAGTCATATACAATGCTAATGATCTAAATGTTCTAAATGCTAATGAGGCAAATAATAACAAACTGGAAGTTGCATTTACTTTTCTTTAAACTGTTATAATAAAAACGTTTTAAGCGCATGAATTATTTCTTGGTGATTTTTAAGTTAAAACAGAGTTAAAATAAGTGTTTATTTTTGTGGTCATGGAGAGCCACTGTATTTTGTGTGTGCACTAGGGCAACATAATATAAATGTAATTGCTATCGTGTACATTTGCAATATGTAAATGAGCCTTTAAATCACTCAAAATGAGAATTCTAACCACTTCTCACACATCTCAGATGAGTGTTCCCATTGGTATTTTCATTAACTGTGGCTTTCGTATCAATCAAAAGCAAAATAATTTTGACCAAATTAATTCAACCCAGTTTTTAATCTTGTCATATTAATGGTTAATCAGTTTTAATATATTGCAAGTCATATTGCAGTCACAATAAGCACAATATGGTCTTTTGCCTTGGTGTGTGTATGTGTGTGTGCATGACTCTAAGCGAGTCTAAGTCAGTTTCTTGAGGATGGATGTATACAGTGGTGTCTGTGGGTTAATCAGGCGTTAGACTTGTAGATCTGAGTGACCTTCTTTGTGAGATCCAGATCCTCTTCTAGATGGTGAAAAATTAAAAGTCTCCCTGCAGGCAGAAGTGTGGATCGTGGATCATGTGTCCGGTGCTCATATAGCCTCTCTGAAAACACACTAACATGCAGTAATATGTTGAATTTACTTGACTCATTTCCCCACAAAATAATATTTGATGTTCAAATATGATGTTCATATCTTCTTTCTTGCGCAAAAGACATAAAAAACAGTAAGTTGGCTGATCACACTGGATAACTTGTCACAAGTTTCTTACCTTCATGGTCATGGTGATAATTCCCTCAAGAAAAGCTTTGTGAAGCTTGATACTCTTTGTAAAAGAGGTAGAAGAAAAATGAGGTAAATACCTTAATGAGCATGTCAAAATGTGTGATTTCTTTCCTACTTGTAAACTCACATTGTCCAACTAGGATGTATGAATAGCATCCATTAACATATACACTTTGTTAACCATTTGTTTAATCTGACCATTTGGCTGTTTCATTGGATTTTATTGGTTTGAAAAAAAATATTGATATGACCTCTACTACCAACTTATATAGAAGTATAAATATTAATATAAATTATTATAGATTATTGTTTTTATTCATATGTATATACTGACTTCCCAGATTGTTTAAAAATGGGAGAATAGTAAGACCTTTGATAAAAGTATCAGATAAATCTGGGTCTTTGTGTTCTCTTGATAAATGCAGCAGTTTAAAAGGACACTTAGCTAGAGGCCTGATATGAGGCAGATCCCATGACCGTTAGACTCTATTAACAGCTTGTTTATCTGTTTTCTGGCTAATTTTGTCTTAGATTTGAGGTATAAAAGGATGATGCTCTTCTTTGTAACCCAAAAGAAGGAAGAGAGGATGTCAAGGAATATTTTAATGAAGACCTGTTCAATTTAGAGGAATTATAAGATCGTACTAATAGGCTGTGGCAGTTCTTAGTGTAATATTTGTAAAGGATATGGTGCATTAGCCTAATGCCAAGTACATATTTTGTAGGAAAGGATGATGATTAAATAATATTAGAACTGCTTTTACAGGCGGTTCCACTTGGAGTTATCCACACTTTGCTCTAGTATTGTGGGACTTTATTGCTGATTAGAATCCTCTGTGCCGGTGTTTGACGAGCAGACAGCTGAAGGAGGATCATGAATAAGTACCGCGGAGAGCTAAGTGAGAGGGAGAAGGAATTGCTGCTAATTCGCAGAGCCAGTGGAGCTAAAGCCTCTCAGCTAGCTCAGATGGAGAAGATGCTACAAGAGACCAAAGGCATGCTGGATAAGAAGAACGAGATGAGTGCAGAAAAAAAAGCTTGTGGGGACACCATGGGTCTGTATCATAGCTGTTCTTCTCTCTGTTTAATACTCTTCAGTACCTATGAACTAAAAACTTGATATTTCTTATTGAAAGACTGTCTTCAGTGTGTATGCATGCAGTATATTTTTGCACCAGTCTTAACTTCTTCCTGCATTCTTCGATGGTGAATCTAGGCGGTGTAAAGCATTACACAAAGCAGGGTCGTAAACCGGACAGGCAGTGCTGTCAGCGCAGTAGTACAAAGACCATCATATCAAAGCTATATAAATAATGCTGCTATGTATATTTCAAGCCTTGTATCTTTGAAATTCTAACATAATAGAAGAACAAAAAAAAAGCGTGTAACAATATACATTATTGTAATGTAATTTAATTCTTTAATTTAATTTAATTCTTTAATTTAATGTAATTCTTTAATTATTTCGCATAATTTATAATCTATTTCAGGTATATCATTCAGGATGAAATGCACCATTTGTCATTAAAAGACAAAAGGCCAAAAATAAATATGTTTTCAAACATGGAAGCAAAAAAAAGAGGTTAAATGATTAGAGTGATGAAAAGTATTAAAAGTACCATTTGAAAAGAAGCAGAGAAAAAAATTGTGACTCACATCGCACTGTGAGTCATAACTTTAGAGTTTTCCCTCTGATCATTTTGCTCTAACTCTCAGTATCTGAACTGGAGGAGAAGGTCCAGCGCAGTAAACGCGACCGTCGTAACTCTCTGCATCGCACGCAGCTGCTAGAGAGCCAGATGAAGACGGTGCGGGGCGAGCTAGTGAACACACTGGACCACCTGCAGGCGCTGCGGGACAAGCTGCACCGCTCCCAGCAGAAAGCAGAGGAGCGCAAAGCCGCCATGGAGAGACTCACCGCAGAGCTCAGGTGAGGCCCTGGCCTTGTCCAACAATATTGGCCTCCATCGTGTCCCATGTGATGCTCTACTCACCTTCGCACACTTACCACAAACAAAGACATTTTGTGCTATTCATAGCCAATGGATTTTTTTGGCTAATTCATTCTTTATTTTCCCTTATTCATCCCATGTGATGCCTCATCGCACAGGATTGTATGCCATTCATTTAGCTAATATGTGATTTTTCCCCATTTTTTCCATTCGGTTTTCACACCACACCCTCCAAATGAGGTGAAGATCCTAACACTGACTGTGCCGTTTCTGCAGTTAGTAAGTTATAGTGCGTCACAGTTAGACTGAGTTGTGTCTGAGCAAAATTGTGTTGAACAAAACATTCGATGTACCTTCATGTACGTGTGATTTTTGCCACATTCGTTCTTTTCCACACCATGCCCTTAAAAAAGGGTAGTGCCTCTGAAACCAGCCGAGCCATTTCTGTGGTGAAAGAGATGCTGAGGAACATCTGTACTTTCTTGTTTTTCATTTTTCTCAAAATGTCACGTATAAATGTGATGAAATGTGAAATGTTGGAGATTTAGGGCCATGTACATGTAGCCTGTAATAAGCCTTGTTGTTGTGGTATGCTGTTTATTGCAGTGACGGCAAGTTAAGTGAAGACAAGGGTTGTATTGATTTATTCTTAAACCACCTAATGCACACAGTACTATGTAACTAATCATCGTAAACAATAACTGGTAAACATGCTGAAAGTCTCATGAGGTCTTTACACAAACCACTTGTCCTATTCTTGGCTGCAGGCTTTTCTGCTAAATCTAAAGTCTATAGTTGTCAATTCTAACACGCAATAAATGAAGCATCGGTGTGCATTCATCTGCTGCGCTCGTAAGTCTATAAGTACGTTGCACTTTTTTGGTATTACCTGGAATCACATTTTCTCATAAGCAGCGTGTGAGCCACACTGGTTTAGAGCATACGTATAGCATATCACTTTCTTCATTAAACCGTTTGTATACCCTCCAGTTTTATGCATTATGAAAAGAAAATATTACCACCATATCCGTTTTATCGGTGGATTTTCTGCCACTATATCCTCAAGATCAGATCTTTCATATTGTTCTTATGAACCAAAGCTTTGGGAGTCTCCTTCAATCCTTGATGTACTTTATAAATCCTTGATATCAATACTTGCCCTTTCATACGTCTTCATCCTGGTCTGTCTGCCAAAATGTTACACTTCTTCATTACATTTGCTTTCATATCCTGAGGGCCCAGAGAGTCAAAGGGTTATGAAGTCCTCACAGTAACAAGGTTTGAACCATAGACTTGATTTCAGTGAGAATAATTTGTGAGTTTTGAAGTAATTCAAGGCATAATATCAGTCACTGGATGTTTAAAAATGCATTCTCAATGCATTCCATGAGTATATGAGTGCATGTTTATGACAAAAGAATTCCCCTCGGGATAAATAAAGTTCTTTCTCATCTTATCTTATCTTATATTTATGTCAATTTCTTGCTGGAACATTTGCTGGAAATATTCTGTTTTTTGTATAGGGGCCATTTAGAGGCTCAACCTATGGCATTTGTCACTTATTTTGGAAGATGTGTACTTTCCTCAAGCATTATTGAAATGCTTAAAAACATACTTCTTACTCCTCATTTCGCCTTGTTGCAAATCTCGAAGACCACAAGATTTTTATCTTTCTCTTGACAGTTCATACAGGTCCCAAGATTAACACATGTTTTGTTAATAAACTGTCTGATCAAATCTGTGTGCATGTAAAATGAAACTGCCCTCAGCTTTGCAGATTCATGCATGTTCAATAAGCTGTACTGTCTATTACATGCTGCAGTACGGTGGTGTATCACAACAGTATCACAATATGTACATGTGCCAAATTTAATCTAGCGTTTAAGTACATTTAATTTTTCTGAGATTTTACATTTAAGAGATGGGTTTGGACAAGATGTGCTAGTCTGGGTTATGTACAGCTCATGTGCCTCATTAAAGTTACTTCAATAAAAAATTCGTTCATTCATTTATTTGGTCATTCATTATGTGATCCACTTATCCTAACCAGGTCTGTAGGGGTGCTGGAGTCTATCCCAGCAGCCAAAACCTGGACATGTCACCAGTCCAGCACAGTGACTCTTCATTGTATCTGTTAAAACATTTGCAGTTTTTATGTATCTAAGTATGTTTAAATGTCAGTACATATTTCATTTTAGATAATTTTTGACTTTTATTCAAGTGTTTATTTTGCTCCATACTTCCACTTTTATCTTTTTGTGCCTTGTCTCTTGAAAATATGAACTAGATCTTTGTGTCACACCATATATTTACTCAGTTTGTTTTAGACTTTGTCCTTACACTTTTTTTAATCTTTGTACACCATTTGAAAATGCCGCTTTTCCTTTACATTCTGCAAACATTTCATGATGAATGCATTACTAATCTCTTTAATCTGATTATATTAACATTGATTAAAGTTAGCTAATTGTCTTTACCCTAAGAGACATTGAAATAAACTCTTGAACGGTTTTTATCTTCCTGATGTGTGACAGTCATGTGTTGCTCTGTCCCTGTTTTAAGCCCTTGTCTTTGTTTTAGTCCCCCAAGGGAAGCACAAGGGGAGTTGGACCATATGAGAAAAAAAGCTGAGGAAAAAGATGAAGCATTGAAAAACACTGATCACAAACTTCAACAAATTAAACATGAGGTTCTTCTAAACACATACAGTTTCCTTCTTTCATACATACAAACCAGTTTTCAAACTAATCCCCAGAGTGTTATATTACAATAAAAGATGGACCGCACACAATCATACGGTTAATGGTGAACAGAAGTTAGAACCCACCAACCGATGACAAGGCTTGCTTTCTTTATTTGTTATAGCTTTTTAACTGTTCCTTTAATGCTCTTCACGGAATCTAGTTCAGCCACTTGGAGACTGCTACGTATGCAGGATTATAAAGCAGAAACGGAGCAGAAGTTAACCTGCCTGCGGGGGATGCTGGAAAGGTCAGCCAGAGAGGTCACGGAGCACAGCAAACACGTCTGCTATACAGATCTAACAGGTCTTGCAATAATCCCCCTGACCTCTCTGTCTCATGGATCACTGCAAATGTCCAAATTCTTGTTAGCTAATGCACTGTTGATAAAAGGTTGTGTGGTTATGTGTTTCTTGCCCTTCTCTATCAGCCTGAGTTTCTAACGCTTATAGAAACTTAAAGATTTACAGTTAAGGTCATAGTTTTTAGCCCCCTGAACAAATCCATCCAAGAAAAATGATTAGTATTGATAGCGTTTTTGAGAATTGCTTCCAAAAGAACAAGGACACAAGAAGTTTGACAAAGATATTTTACTGATGCACCGAACTGAAAAAAGGAAAAAACAAAGATAGCATAGCCAAAAATATTAGCCCTCTGACAATTAATAGTCAATAGTGACTCACAACTGATAGCAACCTCTTACTGCAGTTTCTGACAAGGTTTGCAGGTCTCCTGAGAGATCTTAGGCCTTTCCTACATGGCAAATTGCTCCAGCTCATGCAAATTAGATGGTTTCTGAACATGGACCTTAACTTTTGCTCTCGCCAAAGATTTTCAAAAGGATTGAGATCTGGGCTTTGAGACAGCCACTCCAAGACCTTCATTCTGACATTCCTCAAAAAGTTCTGGACTAAGTGTGACGTGTGCTTTGGGTCATTATCTTGCTGAAAAACCCAGCAACAACCCAAAGCCAGACCGGCAGCATACTTCTTCACATTATCCTTTAAAATGTCACCCTAATCTTCTTTCTTCGTTATGTCAAAGTTTCAAATGAACAAAGTTTCCTGCACCTTAAGCAGCAAAACAGCCCCACAACATTATGCTCCCACCACCATGTTTAACTGAAAGAACTGTGCTTTTAGGTTTGAAGGCCTCTCAATTCCTTCAGCAAACAAAAGCAGTGTCCAGACAACTTCAGTTTTGTCTCATCATACCAAAAGACAGACTTCCAAAATTCATTCCCATGTTTCAAATGGTCCCGGGCAAACTTCAGTCTAGCTTTGAAATGCCACTGTGTGAGCAAGTCAGTTTTCCTTGGCTGATGACCTCGAAACTTCCCACAATTAAGCTTCCTCATAACTTTTTAATGAGACTTGAAGTCCAGAAGAGGCCAGTTCGGTGACAGTGGCCTTTGCAGTGATCCAGGGGTTCTTGTAGGCATCACTGATCACTTTTCTTTTCAAATCTTGCACTTGTGACCACACCCAGGTTTGTTTCTGATAGAATGAGTCACATTGTATATTGCAGTGATGCAACGTCCAGCTGTTCTGGACACAGAGAAATGTTTGGAAATGGTTGTCACCCCTTAAGATGAGCATCCATTATCTTTTCTCTGAGGTCCATACTTTATTTGATTATTTGATTATTATTACATTATTTGATTTTTGGCAGGATGAAATTACTTTTTATAAAGAACGTAAGTGTGATGCCTCTCAGTCTTGCCTTTAAGTACCACTAGCCTCAGCCCATTTATTAGAGTGTGGTACTAAGTGATTGAGTCAATCAAGTCATATGGGGTTCAGGATGTTCTGACACCAGAACATTTAACTTTACTACAGTGCATCCTGACAAATTCACCTGGGGCTAATAATTTTGACCACTCCAATTTTACATAAAGTTGTTATACAACAATCCAGACATTGTCTTTTCAAATAAACATGGACCAGTTTAAGGTTTTTACACTGATGAATGTTTTACTTTGTAAAGTAAAAAAAAAAAAAAATCTTAAAATTGAAGATAATTTGTTAAAATTATTTGTTAAAATTGAAGATGAATTCACAATACACAAACAAACCACTTCATATGATACATCTATCTTGTATCTTACGCTCGTTGCCCATTTTATCAGCTCCACTTACAGTATTGGTTCTCTGTAAAGTTCGTAATTATATTCTGGCGGGTGTGGTGCATTCTGTGCAGCTTACCCGTTATTATGTCACTACTATGTCAGTGTGACTGCTGTGCTGTGAATGACCAACCACCCAAATAACAACCGCTCACTGGTGGTCCTGTGGGGTCCCTTGGTATGCTGAAGCATTGAGATTAAGAAAGATTAAGAAAGATTAAGAAAGATTGTCCTTCACTGGAAGTAATGGGCCTAGACCAAACCCTGAAAAACATGTCCCAATACTTTTGTCCATATAGTGTATCTGTCTCTCTTGTCTGCATTCTACTCTTTAAAAGTTTGGAATTGCTGTTCTGAAGCCGAAATCAATAATTCAATACAAAACTAATATAACTGCAAAACGATTCTAACATGACAGAGAAATTTGTACAGCACTGAGGATTAATGGACTACTGTAAAACTAAAAGTATCAAATCTCATGATAGTTATCGTAAATAGACAATTACAGTACAAATATTACAATAATACTTCTGTTTTTCCTCTTCATAGAGTGGATTTCTGAAAAATACCTTTTGCCGAATAGTTTGTGATATTGAAATCCAAATTGTACATTGTATTATTTTATAAAAAATGAAAACCTATTAACATGGAAAGGGGTTTGAAACTTTTGAACCCTCAGCACTTTAGCCACATGCCCAAACTGTCCCAATCAGGCAGACAGTATGACATGACTACATTGAGATGAGCCTGAATATGCAGTTCAGTGACTGGAACAGGTTCTCCAACCTAGGTGTGTTTATTCAACATTAGAACAACAGCATCAGCACTAGGGGCAGCTGGTGGCCTAGTGGTTAGGGTGTTCGCCCTGTGATCAGAAAGTTGCTGGTTCAAATCCCAAGACTGCTAGTGGCACCTCTGAGGTACTCTTGAGCAAGGCACCGTCCCCACACACTGCTCCCCGGGTGCTGTGTTTCTGGCTGCCTGCTGCTACACTTAGTGAATGGGTTAAATACAGAAGAAGAATTTTGAGCTGTTCACGTATGATAGAATGGTCACTTCACCCCACTTTGGTTTTCCTCTACTAAGGAGCAAGACATAACCTACAATTCCATACTAGGTTTTCACACTGAAATTAGTACGTCATACTGAAATAGTATCTGAGGTTGTACCTGATTAAATCTGGTTTGTATTACAGCAAAGTAATGTGTCCAAGTCTGCTGTCATCTTTGTGTAATCTTGATACAGACAAAATTTTGTATGTCCTTTTTTAATTTCTTTCTTCTTCTTTTTTTTTTTTTTTTTTTTACAAATGAGCTGCCCCTAAAATGTCATGATGAATGGACCAATAGAAAATGATTCTTGAATCTTGAATCTTGTTCCATTAACTTACATTAAAAATGAAAATGTTTTATTTTCTTCTGTAAAGTTGCTTTTTTACAGATGAGGTTTTGTCCGACGATGACAGCATTCTCATTTACTGATAATTGAATAATTGGTCTGCAGTTTAAAGTTTCTCTCTATCACATCAAGACCAGACCTGTCATATTTTTTCACCAAAGACAGCGATTGTTCTGCCTCTGCAAGATTTTCTTCAAGCACAACCTACCATATTATTTCCTGCTCTTAGTGCTTAGTCACTTTGCTGAAATCTTCACTTTGTTCTGTGAACCAGAGAGATGAAGATCATTTTGAATAAAGGGCAGTTTATTCTTGTTGTGTCTGTGATATCTTTGAGATCTGTGGAATGTGTGGAGGAGTGAAACTTAAAGGTTCTCACACCCTCTAGTTAACATAAATTATCCGTTAGTAATTGTTTTCACTTGCTTCACAAATATTAACCTGGAAAATCTCAGAAAGAGATTATCTTTGCTACCCTGTATTTGTCATGTTGCTTTCACAAACTGTGCTTAACAATATTTGGTTTTAACTATCATTCATACACTATATAGACAAATGTATTGGGACAAACCTGTTTTTCAGGGTTTGGACTAGACCCGTGATTTCCAGTGAAAAGTAATCGCAATGTTTGAGCACACCAAGACATTTTGGACAACGCCATGCTTCCAACTTTGTGGACACAGTTTGGGGAAGAACCTTTTCTATTCC
>JBBPCZ010026671.1:0-14075 GCA_037974445.1 Brycinus macrolepidotus
GGGTAGTACCAAAGTACCATGAGGTACCATAGTAAAACTATGGTTACTGCATAAAAACCTTAGGAAACCATAGTGAAGTTTCGTAAGGGTTCTGCGATATCAGTATTGCAAAGATTGATGTCGCAGTAATGATTAACAGACGATATATTGTGCAGCCCTTATGCACTACAGTTGGCTTCATTGCTTCTGTATGCTTCATTGGGAAAAAAATCGGACTCTTTTGTACAACGGCTTTGTACAACATGGCCAGGTTTGCTTTGGAATGGCAGATGAAAAAAATAAAATTCTGTTGTTTCTGTTGTTGAAAAAAATCTCACATTTTCTGAGTGTGGACTTCTGGAGTCCACTGTATAAGCTTCCATTGGTTACATTATCCCCGCAGCTCCAGCAGATGCAAACTTCAGACACCAGCCATGTCTTGGCTGATTGACTACATTTGGGGAAAAAGAATAAAAGTTGTGTAAAAGTGCTTTTGAGCCTCTTTTAACTGAGCATATCTCCCTCAGTGTGTGCTCTTTAAGCATGTGTTGGTGCAGATGTGCCGATACTGCACAACAGAGATGAGGGCATGTGGGTCCAGGTCTGTATGCAGGTCTCTTGTTCCCCATTCTTCTCCCTCAAAATCCCCAAGTATCAGCGGGGCTGTCATAAACATGTTCAGGCCTTTTCCATTTCCTGCTCGTGTGCTTGTGCCGTTCCCCAGCAGGAAGAGCTCGTACAGTCCACTGAGCGTGTTCAAACCAGCGTTTTTGGGCGTAAATGTCAGGGACGGCAATCAGCAGAGCGAGTATCCGGAAATAGCCCCGTGCAAACTTGTGGCATTTCACACTAGATTTCACTTCCCGCTCTTCCGCGGGATTCCAGTCTGCTACAGATGCTATGATTGTGTATTTGTAATGTCTTTAAACGTGCACAGGAGTCATGTAAACGCCCTGGATCGTGCGATTGGGAGAAAACACTCCCCAGTTTACAGTTCGCAGTGACACATGTGTCAGACTGAAACTGGTCTGGAAATTTTGTTTTCGTGAATTCTTTCTTTTTCTCTCGGTATCTCTATCATTGTCTATGTGATGTCAGCAACTTAAGATTAATGACGAATTAAGCAATAAAACTGTTAAGGAAGGCAAAGTCTCTCTCTCTCTCTCTCTCTCTCTCTCTGTCTCTTTTTCCTGAGGGAAGTTCGTGCTGTGCCCCAATGCTCCAGTCATTTAGTGGGAGAGAGAGAGAGAGAGAGAGAGAGAGAGAGAGAGAGAGAGAGAGAGAGAGAGAGCGCTTCTGGAGTGGGAGGACAGGAATGCAGAAGTACATCAAAGAGTAAAAGAAAGAGAAAGGAGTGTAGGAGTGTAGAGAGATGAGAGAAAGGGTGTAGAGAAAGAGCGAGAGGGAAAAAAGAAAGAAAACGGAGGGTGGGAAAATGTAAAGAGTAGGGGACGGGCATTTTGAATAAGGATTACAGAACAAGGGCAAAGGGATGAAAGAAAAGTGGGAAAGGGACAGCAAGAGTGAGAGAGAGTGAGAGAGAGAGAGAGAGAGAGCAGCCCACTCTTCCAATTACAGCAGGAGGCTGAAAGCTCCTGGTCCATGTTGGCCACACTGGCACGCTAAGTGCAAATCAGCACTGTCTGGAGACACGGCATGGACACTGGACCTGTACAGACCTGTCTAGTCCAGCAGGACCAAAGTTTTCTCAGAAACACACCAGCTGCCTTATCTGCGACTCTGCTCGGAATGGGCCCACGGCCACAAATTTGCGTGCATCCAAAAACACGTTGCGACAAATCGCCGATGAAATTTCCTCGAATGTTTTCTTGTACATTTCTGTGAAGAACTGAAAAGTGCTGACTCATTCTGCTGGGGAACAGCCCACAGCATGACGTAGATTAAGATTTAGTAACACACGCATTCATGCTTTCAGTGGTGCGATGTATCTCGAAAACCAAAACTAAAGGCCAGAAGAAGAACCCTGCCATGGAAGACTGCAAAATTTACTTCAGAAATCATTTTGAAAAGTGACAAATCTACTCTAGCGATGAATCAGCTTCACTAAAAGCTGCAGACCCTCTTCTCGGTCCACTCACATGAAGTTTAATGTGAATTGCAAGTAAATGAATGTGACTGAATTTTCTAATTCTTTACAGTAAAATCAGAACTGTCAGTACCTCTATGGTTAAACATAAAACTCGATTTTAATGAATAAGTAGAAGATAATCGGGCAGCATCAGTCAGCACAGGCTCAGAAGAATGTGAAGTGACACCACCGAGTTCCCTATAATGGACGATCCTCTAGTAGGAGCATTCGTAAACCCTGAAAAACCATAAAATCATTAAAAAAAAGCTAACAAAACTGAAAATAGGTCAAGTGTCCCAGTCTCAGTTTGACAGTAATAGGTGACTGCCATGAGGGGAAATGCCTCGCTGATCCTGGATCTCTTATACTGTGGAGAGTTTCCCCTCACAACAGTCGCCTGTGACTGTCTCAAACCGAAACTGTGACGCTGGACGTCTCCTTGAGGCAACACCAAGAAAACATGCACTCATTTTTAACATTACTCCCTCTAATTGAGAAGCGAGATTGCTAATTCATGCTTGGGGAACAGTGGTTGTACACTTATGGGGACCAGAGTTAGAGTTAGCTAAGTAGCTAGCTAATTTTAACTGGCAATCTAGCAAATTGATCCATTTTAAATCAGTTCTAATTAGTTCCAGTGGTACGCTTAGCAAATGCTTGGTGACCTCACTGTCCCATAAAAGAATAAAGAATTTGATCAGCTGTGTTTCTGCAAGTCTGACCATTTCTCAATAGCTTTGAATGCGAATGTTACTAAAGATTTGTGTAACTACTGTAGCTCAAGCTCATATAAACAAATTATTGGCCAGTCACTTTAGGGCGGAGTCTAAAATGAATAGGCTTCAAATGAATAGGACTTTGGTGCAAAAACATACTTTGTAAATGGTTATACCTTTTTATACAAATGCATGGTTGTCAAATCAGAACAGCATGAAATATTTCACCACAGCTGTCATATTTTTTAATGCTTTTCAACAGCCAATGAAATGACTGCTCAACAGCGGGGACGGTACCTTGCTCAAGGGTACCCCAGTGGTGCCACTGGCACCCATGGCCTCCTGATCACAGGGGCAACTCCCTAACCACCAGGCCACCAGCTGCTGCCAGTAGCAGCAATGCTAGCATCCTAGTGCCCAGAAATGAAACAACACTGGTAAGGCTTCATGATTTTTTTCATAACACACTCTACTTCTTTGTCCTTTTACCAAAATTAAAGGAAATTCTGCACAAATGTCGTTTCACTTTTTCATTTTAAGGATCTACCCTAGCTTATGAGGCCTCGCTTATGGGGGCCCCTAGTGTTCTTCAGTTATGTTGTTGGTATAATGGGATATAATGAGATGGCCAGGCTCTCATAAACGGGCTCTACTTCAATTTCTCCACTTCACTTATACTCAAAGTGGCTTGTACACTATGGACACGCTCGATTTGAGAGACAGGGTTAGTGTGCATCATATTCATGCTTGGACCCCTACACCTTTATCTCTCCTGCAGATGCGGAATGTACGAAAGAGCACATAGGTCATCGTCATTATCATTAGCTTCTTCTAGATCTTTTTTTACAGGAAACCTTTCATGTGTCAGCACTCACCCAGCTGTGGTGCAATTTAAGTCAGCGTTTCTTCTTCCTTCATTCTATCTCCTTAAATCGGTTGTGTTGAGGGCTTACTGTAAGGAAGCGATAGTATCATTTCTGTCATTTGCACAGTCTCTTCCTTCTATTCATGGGAACACCACGGCGTCCACTGCGAGTGACCCGCTGACCACAGAGTTGCGTAAGTAGAGGCCAGCGAAGCGAGCTGTTTGTAAACATTGTTTTGTGGCCAAACAGCATGACTCTACCCTTCTGTGATTTGCTGGCCCTGAAAAATAGCAGGTGTGGTTAGAAAGCGAAGGAAGAAAAAGGCGACACCGGTGTTTTCCATCAGGCTCTCAAAGACTTTGACCAGCCTTGAGATGAGGAACAACTGCAACTACAAGTAGTCCTTATTAACCCTTTAAACCCTGGGCTTGTATCCACAGTAAGTTAATACTATGAAATGACTTGGTAAATTAATATGCTATTAGGAGGGTCATGAACTGAAAGGCCCTTTTACACACCCTTAAAGGATTAATCATAAAGTCAGAACAAAGACTACACACACACACACACTTTGCCAAAAAAAGTATTAGTACTGTGGAATTTCTTTTGACCATCGTTTGAGTGTCAGTAAACCATCAGTAAAGCTCTCGTTTGCGACTTCAGTATTAGTCACTGTCTTGGCTCAAAGATGCTCTTTCGTACTACCCTGATCGTCGATAATCTTCCTTGCAATTCTAACTGTTACAACCACAGTAACTCTACAACTCCCACTGCAGTCCAGAAACAGGATGAGTTCCCCTTTTTGAGTCTTGGTTCCTCAGTGTTTCTTTCTCTTGCTCTTGGTTTTTTTTTCTACTGTCACTCTTGACTTGCTGATTAGATTTGCTGATATAGAAGTTATAAAAAGTGCCATACAAATAGAACTGAACTGAACTGATATGTCTTGCACTGAACTGTACTGATCTAAACTGAAGTGAATTTAATTTAATCTAATTTACCTAAACTTAACCGAATTTATTTGATCTTATTCAATACAATTGATAGAACTGTTTGAATCATATTGCACTGAATTGTGCTGCATCGAACTGAACTGAACTACACTAAAGTGATTTGAGTTTCACTGCATTAAATTGAAATGAACGGTTCAAGGTGCACAGCATTTACTGAACTGAATCTATCTGGACTGGATGTATTTGAATCACACTGCACTGAAATTAACCAAACTGAACTGAACTGAACTGGACTGAACTGAACCGAACTAAACAGAACTGAACTGATTGTAAGTGCATTAAACTGAGATGAAATTCACAAAATTGATTTGAATTGTGTAGAATTGAACTGAACTGGAATGAACTGATTAACTTACACCACATATAGCTGAAATAAACTGGACTAAAATGACTAAATTGCATTGAATTTAATGGAACTGATCTGAACTGAATGCATTTGAATCACACTGAAATGACTGAAATAAAACTGATTGGACTGAACTGAACTGACTAAACTGATTTAAATATATTAAACGGATCTAACCTAAAATTAACAAGTTTGATCTGAATTGCATTGACCTAAACTGAATTAAGCTGAACTGAACTGAACGTAACAGAGCTGAACTGAATCAGTTTGAGTTTCACTGAATTTAAACAGAGGGAACTTGACTGAATTGGTTTGAATTGCATTGAATTTAACTGGACTGAACTGAACTACAAAATACAACAACAGAAGCTGGGTAAAACAGAAAAAGAAAGAAAACAAAGAAAAGGAAAGAAAATATCAGAAAGCAAAGTAAGAGCAGTTCTGAGGCTTGTTTCACGCCATGGCTTGGCGTTGGCTACCAGCGTGACCTACTGGGCTGTGCGGAATGTGGAGCTGCAGCATTTTCACTCCTCCGCTCACGCCTGCACCCTGAGGCCTGGGGGGGAACCGCCCTCACAGTGATGGTCACATTCAAAGCATTCAGTCACATTGCAAGGACTGACCTCGGGGTCCTCTCAAAAGCTCAGAGCTTGAACTTTGACATTTGGCCTTCAGGGATCAACTGCACTCCAGGTAGCAGTGATGAAAGATTTGCCTAAACTGACAATCAACAATGAGTTTTTTCTCATTAGTTTGCTGGCTTAATAAAAGGAGGAGAGCAGTTTGGACAGAGCAAGCTGTATAATATTGATCCCCCTAAAATTGATGACTGGCTTACCCAGTCATGGTCATGTGATTAATAGCTTACTATTTTATTTTTTTCCAGCTATTGATTAGGCCAAAGTATCACTCAATGAGATATTTTCATCTGCTCACAGTTTTGGTTTCGTGTACCATTCCAGAATCTTGCCAGTCCAGCATCTTTCACTGTATTTTTCCTGATGTATTTTACTAGGATTTAACAGCTGACGGCATTTTGAATTAAATGACTGTCATATCAAAATATCACAAAACACCATCTGAAAACGCTCAATGCCATTTATGTTGTGTGAACATTTCATGTCAAATGGACCAATAGTATACGTCAACAGAATAGAACAGACCGATAGAATGGACCAACAGAACAGACTAATAGAATAGACCAACAGAATAGAGTAATAGAATGGACCAATAGAATATACCCAAAGAATGGACCAGTAGAATAGACCAATAGAATGTACCAACAGCATATACCAATAGAATGGACCGATACAATAGACCGAAATATACCAACTTAACAGATTAATAGAATGGACCGATATAAAGACCCATTACTCAGAATAAAATTGTGCTACATCAACGTTGACATGAAATTGCGATCAGTACAATATCACCTGGATTCATATTGCCACTGGTGTGGCATCAGCCCTCACTCTGGAGGGTAAATGTGTTTTATAGAGAATCGCAGTCAAAAGGTGCAAATGAATAAATCGAACAAAACCTGCACACCTCTAAAAGGACTCCAAATTCATTCCTTTTAATATCAATTTCACATGCAACAAGCAAGTTAAGCTAAAGCTAAGCCTAATACTACAGGGGATTGTTTGAAGGAAGTAGTCTGGATGGTCATATGGGTGAAACTTCCTGCTAATAGCAGAGAACGAAGGGCGCATCAGTCTCAATGAGGTTGGGGCAGCTGGTGGCCTGGTGGTTGGGGAGTTGCCCCGGCAATCAGAAGGTTGTGGGTTTGAATCCCACAACCTTCTGGTTGCAGGGGCAGTGGCACTACTGAGGTACCCTTGAGCAAGGTACCGTCTCCACACACTGCCCCCCGGGGGGCAGCCCACTGCTTCACTTGGTGAACGGGTTAAATGTAGAGAAAGAATTTCACATTGTGCACACTGTCTGCTGTGCTGTGACTAGAAGGGGTCACTTTACTTTATTCAGTTCCCTGGGAAATATTTCCTGTCAGCAGATGCCTTTGCAGAAGGACCCAGACAGTGATCAGCCAGAACATTAAAACCACTGACAGGTGAAGCAAATAACACTGATTATTTCATTACAATGACACCTGTCAAGGAGTGGGATATATTAAACAGCAGGTGATCAGTCAGCTCTTGAAGTTGATGTGTTGAAATCAGGAAAAATGGGCAAGCATAAGGATCTGAGTGACTTTTAAATCTTCAAAATTCAATCTTCAACAATTCAGAGATACATTAAGGGCCCAAATCTTGGGGTGACTTATAAAAACAATGAGCAATACTTTGAACTCTATTCTGTATCTAATTGGAAGCCAGTGTAAAGATCTGAAGATTGGGGTAATGTGCTCTAGTTTCTTGTTTTTTGTTAGAACTCTAGCAGCAGCATTTTGAATAAGCTGTAGCTGTCTAATGGTCTTTTTTAAGAAGGTCAGTACTGGTTCAGCAAAAAAAAAAATCTTTTTATTTAAATTTATTTCTTTAGTTTACAACTGGAGCTGCAAGACTAATGTTTCTAACAAACGCTAGAAGTCAATAATCACCCAAATCTTTTCCATAAATACAACCCACAACACTTCTCTCAACCCACTCAAACTGCACACAGTTCTTCATCAGAGTCAGCAAACTTGTCAATGTAGTTTAGGACAAAAAAAAAATGAAAAAATCATCACTGCTACAGACAGCCTAATACTAATAAGGTGGTTTTTGAATACAGAGCCTGTTGTCTAAAAATCCTGCTGTCTGTTGAAGTTTTGTGCATTTTTATAGCTCACACTGAGTCATACTGTGTCCTAAACCATTTCGAAAAGTCTGCACCACCTTAACGGGTTGACCTAAGTTTTGGGGATGTATTTCTGGAAACAATTTGGGTGACTATTGACTTCTAGTGTTTGTTTGCAATGTGAGTCTCTAAAATGAAACATAATTTGCATGCAAAGCATGTCTTGAACAATTCCATCTGCAAGAACAACTGCATAAATTGAGTTTTTCGCAAAAACAAAATCCTGTTTGACTGTATTGTTTCAGTCAACTAAGGTGAACAAGCATAGCAAACAGGCAATGTCATATATGCGTATGTGTGTGTCTGGTCTCAGAAGCATGACTCAGAGCTTGCATGCCAGAGGTACCAGCGGCTCTTGTTTTGTCCTCGGCTCAAAGTCGTGAGTGTGTTTTTGTGTGTGTGTGTGTGTGTGTGTGTGTGTGTGTGTGTGTGTGCATCCAGCCCTATCTGGTATTATTAATCAGAGGATGATTGATATTGTCTCCCCTTTTCCTCAAATAGACACATAGCACTTAGTCATCACATTGTCATTTAAACACTCAGTGGCATGGAACCCAGTAGAATTAGTCTGGGAGATAAAAGCAACTGATCAAGTCTGTATCTCTGTCTACTGACACTCCTTGTGGTTTTCTTGATTTTTTTTTAAGGCTCATGGCATTTGTAGGCCTCAAAAGTTGGCACACCCTGTCTGGGGGGTGGTAGAATGTAATATAATTTCCTTTAAAGTGTGTAATGATTGCTGCAAAGGCAGTGTGTTCGGTATTGTGTCCCTAACACCGCAGTTTCAACTGTGATACAGTACAGGTCTACTGTACTGTAGTGGGTTTATTAGCAACAGTTAACATTTAGCAGCATCTTGGATTTGGTTTACAGTTACTGACTGATCTATTGCAGTTTATCAGCCCCCCTTCAATAGAAAGGGACCACCAAAAGACCATCATTGACCAAATACTACTTAGGTGATCAACCATTTTTAGCACACTGACAGTTGTGGTGTTGCCGTTCCTTTACACCTACTGGCCACTTTAACGGAAACACCCACAGCCTTTTCCATGTACGTACAATAAACCAGAATTTTGTATTCTAGCTGATGGATTTTCTTAGTCAGTTATTAATCTTGCCATTCAGTTCTATTAATAAATATGAACTGTTACATAAGTTCTGTTGTAATGAGGGACAAAAGGACGAGTGGGTCCACATACAGGCCCTTAGGGATCAGAAAGGGTTTAAGTACATTTTTAAAGGTGTGTGTTTGTTTTTCGCTACCTCCCTCGCTCTCTCTTTCACTCTCTCAGTCAGTTACACTTCCTTACTGTACACTCTTCTTCCTTTACATGAAGTGCGTTGGCTTCATGCAAATGTTTTCTGAGAAAACAGGACATGGGCACTCAGGTATTGAGTGGGCCTCTCTCTCTCTCTGACTCTCTCTCTCTCTCTCTCTCTCTCTCTCTTTCGCTCTCTCATTCTTTCTCTCTCTCTTTATCTCCTTCTTTCTCTCTTCATTCTCTCCCTTTCTGTTCGTCTCCCTTTTTCTCTCTCTCTGCTCCTTCTCTTTGTCTTTCTTAACCCCCTCTCTCTTTTCTAAATACAGACATAAACACGCATGCACACACACACACACACATACACACACACACACACACACACACACACAAATACATACATGTAAACACATGCACAAAGTCTTTCACAACAACTCTCAATAATAAATGCCTCAAACACCTCACCCTCTCCTTCGCGCATACAGTCATAACTGAAAAACGTGTGCGCGCGCGTGTGTGAGCGTGTGTCCAGTCCTCCATGTTCCACTGTGACACAGACCGTGCGTGATGGGGCAAGGAAAACGCTTCCTCCTTCTTAACTGGACATCCCACACTTTTTATCACTCACACACACATGCACACACATACACACTTATACACACACAGTTATTCACAGTACCCACACAGACACGCTAAACCTCTTACATTAGCATGTTCCAGCAGAATCAGCGTATTAGTCCTGTTCTGATAAGAATGATGCATAGTTAGGTTAACCCTTTATTAGGGGCAGCTGCAAACTTTTTCTTTTCTTTTTTTATATTTAGACTTTAATATTTAGTGTTGGAATTTATTTATTGTATATTAGAGATATAACAAATATTTGTATTGTATGGAATTGTAAGCACTATATATAGCCAGTGAGTAATAAATGTAAAAATATCTGTGCACAGACACTGTTAAAATTATTGTTCCCCCCTTTCTGGATATATAATCAGCACAGATCCACCCCTAAAGATTTCACTAAAGTTCACAATGAAATTGCTCATCACAGTGAATCACACTGGAATGAAAATTTACTGGAAATCCAAGTGTGACTGGGCTTTTAAGGGCCTATATCATGGCAAAGGACATTTTCCTTTTTTTAGATAAAAGAGCTTGATGTAGCATGTAAACACTGATAAAGTCTCAGAACATACCGTTCACTCACAAGCCCGTAAATAGAAACTAAGCTGCCAAACAGCCCGCTTTGATTTCACTGTTTCTGTGATGTCACAAGAACCGACACATTTACAGGCATCCACTCATTCAGCCTATAGGAGGTTAGCCCCGCCCATTCACCCTGAAGTTGTAAAGAATGTTACTTTTTAAACAAGGTACAATGCAGAAGAGACAATAAAATGACAGCGGTCATTCGCATTTATCAGTTTTAAAGGCAGACTAACTAAAATAATTGAATTCTAAGGGATCAAGTAAGGTTGATTACTGGGCTAGTAGAAATGAATTATGGCTTCTGTTGGTACCCAAAACCACAGGAATGGGGGAAATTTTTCATAAAATAAAAATGTAAAAAATATGGGCCTTTTAATATAAAACATTTTCAGCCACTCTTTATTTCTGCTGTGTCAAATATACTTACTCGTGTGGGAGTAATCAAATAAGGTGACTGAATCAGGTACATTTAGTGCACTTTCTGTGTGTGTGTGGAGGCGGTCCCATGCAGGTGTGTTCTCTGGGTGTTAATGAAGTCATCGTTTTCTCCATAAATGTCTTCTCAGAAGTACAACAGCTGTTTACCTGTGACTCGGCTGGGCGCGTGGGCCCGCGGCCAGATCCGCATGCATCTGCGAACTGGCTATGACAGATAGCAGAGAGGACATTTCTGTGAAACAGTGAGATACTGCCACTTCATTGTGTTGTCCTGATGGAATAAATGTCCATGAGAGCCAGGCTGCTGGTCCTGCAGAGTGATCTGAACAGCACTGAACAGTAGAGTCACCTTTAAACTGGACTGATAAAGTCTGAGTGTGTTTTTGTGTGAGGGACATTAGCATGAACTGCATGTGTATGTTGGTATGTTTATGTATATACATGAACGTTGTAGGTGTGTTGTAAAGTTTGTGTGTATTAGTGTGTGGGTGTTAGTGTGAACTCTGCATGCAAGTCATAAAGTGTGGATGTGTTTGCACATAATCATGGAAAACGTTCCCCCACCCCAGCCTCCCCTCCCCCCGCCACACACACCCACACTCACACCCATACCCACCCCCTGCTGTTGGTATCTGGCCCCTCTACAGGCTGGGCGGGTTTGAGCTCGGGTGACTCATTCGCAACAGTAAACACATCAGGGCTGAGACTAATAAACCTGTCTGTCTCGTGTGCTGAAGGACGCCGCGTCCATAGCTCACAAACGCCCACTGTCAGCACACGTCACGCACACTCGTGTGTTTGCAGTGTGCGAGCTTTCATCGGCATGCTGCATGCAACGTGCCCGAGTGACAGGTAATTATGGGAGATGCTGAGTGTAATAATGTGTGTGTGGTTCATATTTGTTTTACATAGTTAGTAAATAACTCTGCTGGTATTAGTTATTAGACATGCTTCATGTATGTGAAAAATGTATATTTATGCTCTCTCTCTTTCTCCCTATATTTAGGCAGTCAGAGACACAGCGCCTGGGGAGCAGTGGGTGGGGACAGTACCTTGCTCAAGGGTACCTCAGTGGTGCCACTGGCAGTCCTGGAATTTGAACCCACAGCTTTCCGATCGCAGGGGCAACTCGCTAACCACCAGGCCACCAGCTATAAGTGCTATTATTGTGAAATGGTAGGAGCAAGAACAGCTCAGTCACAACGTGATAAACCACAAAAACTCGATATTAATGTGCATGGTTTTGGAATGGGATATATCATGTTCTCAATGTCAAATGTGAACATTTGACATTGTTGGCAAACAGTACCGGCAAAGTTAACATCCTAAACCATCCTAAACCATCCTAAAACATCCTAAAGTATCCTAAACCATGAAGTATCCTAGGCTAAAGCATATAACCCATGTACCACAAACTATTTATCTATTAATCTTGACTTTGGAGACTCTGTGTACAAAACTTTGCAGACTTTCTTTAGTTATTTTAGCTAAAATGTATCATAAGCACCGAATTCACAGATCAATGATGGGAACGACAACGTTTTGGCTTTTAAAATAGATTTTCAAAAAATCATTGTATTCAGTCATGTCAGACCTTTCACATGTCCCTCAATATATCTGGAGCTTCAATTTCAGAATGCTGTTCCACGCCTACAACTAAAAGCTTGACCAATACCAGTGGCTTCTAAACAGTGATTGGACGGCTAAGAAGTGGGGCTTTGGATACATCAGTTGACCTACCTGGCATAATAAAGAATGTCACTGAGAGTGTCGGTGTCACAGTACAAATAAACTAAATTTGTATAACTTACTAAAATTTAGCTTTATTAAATCATTTTCACTGAAATGACCAGAACATTTGTATATCAACTGATTAAGCCAATAGGGGCGCTTGGGGTGTTTTAAGCAACCAGCGAAACCTGGGGTATTCTCAGAGTGGGCTAAACCAGTCCATGTCCCCCCTCCCTGACGTCCGGCCTGCTGTTCTTTCTGTCTGTCTCTCTCGTCAGTTCCTTTCTGGACATTTCATGAATGAGAAGCCAAACAGGTGCAAATACTCCAGTTACTTCCATTGAAAAGCCTACAGCTTTCACACACACACACACACACACACACACACACACACACAAACACACTTATTTGCATTTTCCCATTTGCATCTTATCTTAATAGACCACATTTTAATCACTCGAGGCAGACTCACAGGAAACTGTAAATTACTAAAAAAAAAAACATTGTAAAATGTTGAATGCAGATCAAGGGCTCTCGATGACAAAAGTTCATCTGCTAAAATATGGATGAAAATGATCGAAGTGCCTACTTTGGTCTCTTTGAGGGAGTGAGGTATGTCGGGATCGTTTTTTCACATGATGTATACTTTTTCAGGACACACATATGCACACGCACACACACACGCACGCACGCACATGCACATATGTACTCCAGAACCTGTTCCATTGCCTGAGTCTCTCACGTCCCATTCTGACTCATACGACTTTATCATGAACAAACACGACATGCACATTAAAACACTGGTGCACGCAAGAAACACATGCACCAGTGCAACAGAACCAAACAGAAGAATAAAATGAAGGCCGAACTCCGACACCTTAAGCTAATGAGCTAAAATGTTCTAAAACGCTTTCACAGAAGGCAATGCATTAATAAAAGAAGTCAAAAAATAATCCTTAGAATTTTCCTGGCCCGACCTTTCACTCATGGCACAGTCCTAGAAGTGAAGGCATCAGTCTGACTAAGCTAAATTATAAACACGTGGAGATAAAACGGTGAAATGCTAAATCATGTCAGAAGCACAGAGAAAAGCAGCTTGGAAATCTCCACAAATGCTGAGTAGAAGCAGATGAGGCTTGCGTCTGCCACGAAATAGGCCAGTTACTTCAGCCAAATCCTACTAATCAAAGCAGGCACATGCGGGGCGCTCTTTAAGTCCTCAAGCACCTTCCCCTTTGCAATAGTGCCCCCTTTGGCAAGGCTAGTGGCTTCCATCTACAAAAATTTTATTGCTTTTCAAGTGGTTCCCCTTTCCTTGGTAGACAACATTTTTCAATACAAAACCCCCAACTCCCCCATTCCTGGTTGACAAAAAAATGGATAGTGCCGTTTTTGGAAGGATTAGAAAAGATCAGACAAAAGTTTTTCAGTAAAAGCCCCAAAGTACCCCACCCCGGCTGACAAAATTTTAGATATTGCCCTTTTTGGCTAGGGGTCCTGATTTACAAAAGCTTTGCTTGGTTTATTTTCAGAATTTTGTCTACCTCATCCTCCCACCACCCCGTCAACAATATTTTACCAAGGTAAGCGAGGGGGGGGGGGGGGGGGGGGGGGGGGGGGGGGGGGGGGG
>JBBPCZ010026692.1:0-14074 GCA_037974445.1 Brycinus macrolepidotus
CTAAGTGCATGCCTGAAGTAGATTGGAGCATCACTCTTTATAAGCAACAGTCTGCAGTATTCAGCCTGCTTTAAAATAAGTTTAGGCTATTTGTAAACGTAGGCTATATAAATAGTCCGTAAAGCCATATTTTACAGGACATAGGCCTTTCGATTTGCATCACTCATGCTTCTGTTAAAGGAAGGCACAGATGTGTCGGACATCGACAAAACGGTAAAGAACAACAAATTTGATGCATGGCCGAGGTGGTATGGGCCCGCGACACGGAGCATTTGGTTTAAAAAAAAAAAAAATTTAATTTCAGTCAGATGATTTTTTTTTTTGCTTTAATCCATGAGCAATACATGCTTGGAGTTTTAGATTTATTGGTTGATGGTTTATTGGTCGATGGTTTTACAGTAAGAGTGCTGAGTAAAGTTGCCGTATTGTAACAAGTTTATTTTAGGAGCTTTTAGGACGGCCATCAATCGTGCTGTTCCTCCACATCTTGCCCTTTGAACTCGGCCTGGCATTGTTGACGCCACAGAGCACTGAAACACACGCACACCCACACAAATGCACTTGTGCAGCAAACAAACTGTCTTTGTTAAAACCAAACACACTCTCAGAATAGATGACACAAGTTGTGAAATAAATACTACATACATACATATATATATAAGTATTCTCTATTCTTCATAAGTGTAGAACAAGTTGTGGTTTAAGTTTTCGAGAACATTCTGTTACAGGTTTCCTCAAATTTACCACTCAAAGAAGCAGCTATAACCACAGTCGTCCTTGCATAGTGAAAAGCTTTTTTTAGACAGGATCAAAGTTCAAGCTTTACTTCAACCATAAACTGGTTGCTAGGGTTCTGGAATTATTTATTGGCAGGAGTAGTGGCTATAAAGATAGCTGTTGGAGTGATCTTGGACTATACATACATTGACTTAAAACGTCTTCATAAAAATGTACACACACACACACATACCTATACCTGTCGTTAACTTGTCTGTTTGAATGTGAAACATCGCTGTGTTCTGCAGATGCTGATTGCACTTCAGTTTGCACTGTTCCAAGTTCCTCAGACTTTAAACCCACTCTACTGAACACAGAAATTGCATGCTGCACCCTAGATAAATACACACAAACACACACACACACACAATTTATATGTATTGGAGATTGTCAATACTGGGCTATAGGAAAATTCCACAGCTAGCTGTTTACATAGTTCACAAGGTAACCATATTTACTTATTAAATCCAAACCAAATAAAGAGCCTTCTGGGTTTTCACACCATACTGATTCGTCAAACATATCCCTCCTTATTGCCATTTTCTCCAGCTCTTTTACAATAGCTGTTTCCCTAACGGCATTATCTCTGCCAGAACCAACTGGATGGGGTGATCTGAACTCCACTCCAGTGCCCTGTTGTTTTTTGCAGAGTAGGTTGCCCACACAAGGAATTATCTTTGGTATGACGGTGATTATCTTTGGTTTCATTGTACCGATGATTAAGTATAATGAAAAATGAACATATCACTCTCAACCACCAGTCATTTTCTCAAATAAATGTCATCTTTATTGTAGGTCTGCCATAATTATCCCTATACATTTTTGCTATAGGTTGGAGTTCAGTTTTTTCAACACAATTGCTAGTCATTGGCTCGTAGTTATCAAAAACAGTTCTATCTACTCAAGCAATTCCACTGCTTGTTGCCCTGCTCTGGTGCCAACAGTAGCCATCAGTCGTTGCCTCCTCCACGACAGCTGAATTGGCCTTTATCAGCTTCGGCAGGCTTGCATTAGTTTGGCACGCTCCTGAACACCCGTTTGCAAGTACAAACTATGCTAAGATTGCATTTTCTACCACACTTCTACCAGAACTGTAGTCTTTGGGCTTTACAGATTCTCTGAGGTATGGGAGGAGCTGGGACACGAGCATTTTCCAAACTCTTACCCCATCAGGCTCGCACTTTTCAAATGCCATAAGTAACCTTTCTGCAAAATGCCTCCCTGTCTAATCTGCAACATTTTACTCACCCCAAGATATTCTGTTATCCCGAGAGAGGGAGGCAGCATCCAAATCATCAAGGCCATATTATAGGAGAAAATATGTTTCCACTTCTGAAAACTCTTCCTCTCAAACTTATGTAAGAAAACATGAGGCTCATCACTGATTTATCATGGGAAATAACTCCTCGATCACAGGAATAATTACACTTTTGCTTTATAATTTCAACTGACCCTGATCTCACAACTCAGACTGATAACTGTAGGGTGCATGAATATAAATCTCTGTGTGGTTCATATGAAGGAACAAGGTGACACACTGACTGAACAATAAAATCAACAGTCCTCAATACCAATTGCCAGTTTGGAACAGCTGGTGAAATGCTAAAATAGGTCATGCATTACCTAGCCAAACTGTGCACCCAATTTGTGAAACTAAAGACTAAAACAAACAGGAATTCTTGCAAGCTACTACATACATGCTACACTCTATACATGCTACTTTTTTTTTTTTACTAGTGATCTTATTTGGGTCAATTCAACAGCTTGAAATCCCAAATCTTATTATTCAGCAACTACATGGAAAATAATTCAGAGCTATTCTCGTGACAGGGACATGTGTATAAATGTGTAAGAGCAGGAAATAAACAAAAATATACAGGACAGGAGAACCTAAGTTCCAGGGCTGGGAACTACTGCCGTTGCATTGAGTTATATGCAAAACTATGGGTGGCGGTGTTCAAATTACTGACAATGTTTTGTTGATTTTTAAGTAAAAAAAAAAAAAACAACAACAAAAAAACAGTACCTCATCCTAACTGTACTCTAAACAACTCACTGTTTACTTTCTGTCAGTTTATTTGCTCAATTTAATATGTAGAAATATGGCCTGTGCAAAAGATATGACACGTTTTACATTTTTTTCCTATACTTTAAACTCAACAAACAGAAATGGTGCACAAAATGTGCAGAAAATTTTTAAAGTTGTTCCTTGTAGACGATGCATTATTATTTCCGCTTCAACAAAATGCCATTTGTTGAAGTATTCAAACTTTGCGTTCAAACTTTTACATATATCTGCATATTTACACACTCACGTCTTTGTGATTTCGCTAGTTTGTTGGCGTAAGTGGTCAAGTTGGGCGGCAATGACCTCACACTCTCTCTCACTTTGCTGATGGGCATGCAAAGATCCAATTTGCTGTTGGAGTCCATGAAGCACAGCCAGAACCTCCTTCTGATTGTTACACTCCTTCTCCTGAGCCAAACGCACCTGCTCCAGACCCTCCCTGACCCAGGACAAAGAGAGACTAAAAAATGGTAAAGCGAAAATAGAGGAGGGCAGCTAACAGATTATAAATGATAGGAAGGTACCAATTCAGCTTTTCCTGAATTCCAATACTAAAGCTCAGAACACTGACTGATATCAAGTGCCAATCCACAAAAATTGATCAATATTTCAATAATATGTATGCATTGTATTTTTGCGAGGTTGACACAATGCACCAATAAAAAGGTTCGTCAAACAAAATATTCTGTTGTTCAATGTTCTTTAGGTATTTCACTTCCCATGAAAAATGCAGAAAGGCTTTTCCCAATGTAATGTTTGCAGATTACATATTGTCATATTGACCGCCCCTACTTGTTCTGATTTGTTACTACAGCTACCTGAGTTCAGTTAAAATGTGAAAGGCTTCTATCTTCTCCTTCTTGTGCTGCGCACAACTGGGTGGCTCCAGTGGAATGCCTGCACAGTAAGTGCTGGGATGGTCATGCGTAGGATGGATGAGGCACGTCTCAGAAGGCCTCCGGGACACAGTGTGGGCTGCCTGGCAGTGGGGGTGAGGCTGGGGGTGTGTATGAGCGTTTGTTTGGGTAATTACGTGGTGGCAACTAGTGTGTGGTTGAGAAGCATGGTGAGATTGGTCAGGTGTGAAAAGGAAATGGGGATTTGTGGAAGTGCACATGCTAGTTTTGGGTGTTGAGAAGTGAGCAGGCTGGGAGGCCTTATTGCTGTTTGTGTTAAAAATCTGAGCCTCAACCAGATGAGTCAGAAGTGTCCTCAGAATTTCCTGGGAATGATACAGATATTACAGACGAGAGAATGCCAGATTTTTGCCACAGTTTGATAGAATACCATGTCATACTGTCCCTGTAAAATTCCAAACTTTTTAATTTAATTTTTTGTATCATATGAAAATGGCAGATGCTCCTCAAATTTTATGAGGGTTTTGTGATGAACAGATGAATGAAAGTGGTCCAAAATGACTAAAGTGAATTTATGTTAAAGATTTTTTAGCACCTTCTATGACATTTGCTTTTCTGGGACACAGTGCTGTCAGTTTAAAAAGGAATCATTACAATAATTTGTAAACATGATTTCTTAGATCCTATTAGCTATCCCACATTCACAAATGCAGACTGCTATCTTTCATTTCCCCTCTCTACCTGTGCTGTCTGCACGCTGCGGTGTATCATTTCCATTTTCCACATCACACTTTCTCTCTCTCTTTCCACTCCTCTCCATTCTTTCTGCAAAGTTAAAATATAAACAAAACAGCGGTCTTTTTATTTTCCACCTGCTAAATTGATTGAGCCAAGTATGAGTTGCACCAACCACAATTACACCTATGCACAAGTCTTAGCTGTGCATTTCTGTGTAAAAACATGTTTGTTTCTGTGTAACAATGATAGATAACAGGCAATCTGCGTGACTAAGAGAACTTGTTGGCAACTTGACAAATGATACCACAAAACCAGAAATAACTTCACCAACAGCAACTCACATCTTGATTAAAAGATGGAGTCTGCTTAAAGCTACACATGGATAAATATAGCAGCTTTAAAAATCTGTCAATTTGAGTGGGTTCCCAAAGAGCACACAGTTAAAACAGCATTTCCCGCAAACGCTGTTTTACTCCTTAAAATTGTATTTTGTGGTTTTTAGAGTGTTCACTAACCCTAACCCTAACCCTAACCATGAAACACGTCACAGCTCTTCACAGTTCTGTGGGGTGGAGGATGTGGGCTTCTGCAGTCCGTTTCTGTTTTAAAAATGTGCCACACCATTAGTTCTTTCATAGGGGCCAAAATTTCTAGTGGCACCCCTGTATGGGATATATGGAAGATTTCCAGCTCTTTCTAACATTTCTAACATTTTGAATGAAGCGACATGTCTGTTTTTGCATGTCTTGTAGAATAATTAGCAAACCACTGTTGCTGCATGTAAGTTATAACGACTTCAAATGCCTGGAGCAGAAAAGGTCACGGCACAGTACGCAAAAGTGATAGCTTGAACAGCAAAAAACTGGCTTCTTTAAAGAGGTTACAAGCGCAGAAATAATGTAGAATTTTACTTTTCATCTGCTAAAAGGTCTGCCCAGTCTTGAGAAAATTCAGTTTATGCCTAGAAAGTTCTGACCGACTAAGTTTACGGCCAGGCATGTGCCCTGTTGGTGCAAATGAATACAGTTATTATTCTGTATCTCAGTTGTTTTCCTGCTCAGAACAATGTGTTATTGCAATGTAAACCCCCTCTCCCAAGCCGTTTTGTAAAACTCTTCCATAAGTGTGTATAAGTCAAATTTGATTTGCCTGAAAGGGTTGCTGTAATTGCTGTCAGCTCTTTACAGGCCTAAAGAAGTGGGGAATGTTTAAAAGAAAGCACACCTAGCATAGTGCTTTATACCAACCTCCAGCTCAAACAGGCAGTGGGTGATCTCAGAAGGGATCAGTCTCTGTGGAATACTGTGAAACTGTAAAATAAAAACGGACTACGTTATAATGCAGGTTTATCTGTATGTGTTTCAGCAAGACTGGGAGGCTTATGGGTGTATCTGGATTACATAATAGTTGTAAAATGAGATAACACACTGCACTAAACCTGCATGTAGTCTGTCTGGGCAGCTCTGGTGCAATTCTCCTCCTCCTCCGGTTCCTCGTTCTCATCGTCGTCGACAGACCAGGAACTCTCCTCCTCTGTCTGAGCGTCACTTCCTCTGGCATCCTCCCAACTCTCTTCCTCCTCTGCACATACTTCATTTGCCCCTTTGGTATTATTCCCCTCCCCACCAGCAGGGAGCATGATATCATCCAGGGAGAGCTTGCTGCCTTTGAGGTGAACCTCTGTTGCACTGGGAGGCTGGTGCTCCATCCTGTGTTCCACACTAGAGTCTGGAACAGAGAAGAGAAATTAAAAATTAATCACTGAGATAGTTCTATTTAACTTTTAATTTCCATAATTTGATAACCTTGTTGTGTGTGTGTGTGTGAAAGAGAGAGAGAGGGAGAGGGAGAGAGAGAGGTAGAGAGAGAGAGAAAAAGAGAGAGAGAGAGAGAGATTTTAGGACAAATAAAAGTATTTGGTGGGGGAAAAAAACCACTTGGGAGCACCCTACAACTGCAGTGAGAGATAGTGAGAGATGCTGCAGCAACAGTAAAGGTTTAACCAACAAACAACATTGAAAATAAAATCAAAATTAGTAATTCAATGTACATATGAACTGCATTACTTTCCTGAGTATAATTTGAAAACACTCAGAAAGGTACAAATCCATTAGAAATAATATAGTGCATGTGCCTGAGTAAATTAAACTAGGTACCATTTTCTTCTGACAATTACTTGATAAAACTCTTGCTATTTCAGATGAGTTTTTGTTATCTTTCCTGAACTAAGTCTTACTGAGAAAAAAAGAAAATGCATGCCCATTGCTATTTCACAATGAAGATGGAAAGAGAGTAGTTTTGCAGTTTAGCATTTAAAATGATGCTATTTAACCTAAAATTAAGATTTTTATAGTCTCTCTAAGAATGGAACTGGACAGTGCTCTGTTGTTTGGATCATGAGTAAACATAATACAGCATGAACACAGCAGGTTTAGCTACTAAAAATCTGCTGAAAAGACCCTTACAGCAGGGGTGGGTCAAGTGATATTGAAGATTTGATACTTCTGATCCTGAATTTCCTTTTAAAGAGCTGATCTTCTCACAGAAATATTGATTATTTTCCCTAAGTATTAAAATGAATTATTAATAAATCAGAATGTGTCTTTGTTGCTGAATGAAAAAATTATGCTTTTCCTCCTACCCACTGCCTCTGATCCACATGCACAGACAGCCATATAGTATAGTATAGTGTAGTAAAGTACAATATGGCATGGCATGGTATAGTATATGTTATAGTATAGTACAGTATATGGTATAGTACAGTACAGTACAGTACAGTCCAGTCCAGTATAGTAAAGTATAATACTGCACAGTATAGTACCATATACTAAAGTATAGTATAGTATATGCTGGTGGCCTAGTGGTTAGGGAGTTGCCCTCGCGATCAGAAGGACATGTGTTCGAATCCCTGGACTGCTACTGGCACCTCTGAGGCACCCTTGAGCAAGGAACCGTCCCCACACGCTGCTCCCCGGGCGCTGTGTTCCTGGCTGCCTGCTGCTTTACTTGGTGAATGGGTTAAATGCAGAGAAGAATTTCACACTGTTCATACTGTGCTGTGCTGTGTTCACATATGACAAATAGACACTTTACACTTTAAAGTATAATATGGCATGGCATAGTATGTATAGTATATGGTATATTACAGTACTGTATAAGGTATAGTAAAGTACAATATTGCATAGCATGTTATAGTATAGTATAGTATAGTATAGGATGAGATTTCAGGGACAGTCAGAGCAAATGCCCTGAAATGTCAGATCTTTTTGGAGTTATTTCTCTCCACTAAAATATCAGTTTATTTAATAAAGTACATGATATTATACATACAATGTCGCATCATGTTCACAAAGATTTTCACTGTAGAAATCAAACCTCTCTTTTTATGTGAACATTACAGCTGGATGGAAAGTAAATTTGTGGTATTGCCCTCTCCTACTTTGCAGTGCCCACTTACTAGAGTGCAGCGGCAGTGACTCCTCCAGACTGTCGAGAGAAAAGCTGCTGTGCGTTTGGTGAGTGAGTACGTGAACGTGCTGCAGCAGGTCTGTGGAGCCAAAAGAGCGCCGGACTCCAAGGCCCTTATGGTCTATCTGCTGCAAAGACCCAGGTCTGTTTAAAACAGGGAGTGTTTAAAAGTGACAAGCCTGAAAATCAAACAGAGCTCACCAAACAGCCAAGAGTGTCTCTTTCTGAAGCGATTAACAACTGTATGATGATGATGGTCAAATACAGTACAGTGCATGCCTGCATACAGTGCTGCATGACAAGACTAGTGACGCTCAATTTTAAATTCATAAATCAAAAAGCAGCAGTTGTCTATAAAGAAATGGCTACAACCACAATGAAAGAAGAGATGAAGATGGTGACTGCCACAGTAGTAGCTTTACTGATTTTTCTTATTAGATCAACAAGTATGAATGTATATAGATATGTACATCAAGGATCTCCACAGAGGGAATATTATATTGTACATTTGTCAACTAATTGTATCACACCTGTAAGTGAATGGGGGGCAGTCTGTATCAGGACTGGCTGTTGGATCGTGGCCTCTACTTGCCCTGGCCTCCCTCAGCTCTTGAGACAAATAAATAGTGGTGCATTCCTCCGTTCTCTCGTCCATTACCCCCTGCTAGACCAGGTTGAGGAGACAGGGGTGCAAAAAAGGATGACGGCCCAGTAATTAATTCAATAAATGGTTGATCCACCAGTCACATGTTGTAGATTATGAGGCTGAAATGGTCCACTTTGAATGCCTTAACAGAAATTATAATTTGACATCAGTTCAAAAGCAAGAATATTTGTAGGGACAGTGGCTTTTCAGTCTTCCGTTCCTAATTTTAAACTTGTCATGACAAATCCCTACACTAGGTGGGATGGTTACTCCAATAATAACATTTAAAGTCATTAGGAATTTGTTTGCATTCCAAAAAAATCTGAAAGCTGTAAAAACGCAACCATAACCTTGCTGAAGCAAAACGTCTTCCTCCGACAGCAATTCTTAATGTTTATGCTCTAAATGTACGTTTGTGCTTTGATACACTATATGGACAAAAGTATTGGGTCGCCTAACCAATACACTGACAGGGACTTTAATGACATTGCATTCCACTTTTGCTGAAACACGATTCATAAATGAAGTTATAATTGGTCGTGATTGTATTCATAATTTGGCTTCTCTGTCCCAGAACACCCCCACTTTTGGAAAGCTTGATACACCCCTGCTGTAACAGCATATAAAGAGAGTACTAATTCAACCCATACCGCACGGAGGGCTGCTGTGTGTCTCAGTCCGGTCAGATGGAGCTGGATTTGTGGTTTATTTTTCGTGGTGAGACAGGCAGGTTTAGACCCCTGCAGCGTGTTTTGAATGTTTAACGGTCTAACGGCTATCGAACTCAGCTAACGTCCAGCCTCGCGCTCGTACTAACCAGCCCACTCATTTAGTATTTCTGAATGTTATTATCACAGTGATTAAACTGTGCTCTAATTTAAGAGTTCACTTCGCCTCGTGTTAATGTATGTCAGCTTGTATGAGGTAGGTTAGCACTTTTAAGGGTAATGTTACACTTTAAACTTTTTTTTTAAAACTTACTTTACTTTTAATTGGATAGATAGATAGACAGACGGTTCACACCTTTGGGAAGGACTGGAATGGAGACTATTGGGAAAACAGTGCCTGACCACATAAATGCTCTACAGAATGAATGGGCACAAATTCCCACAGAAACACCCCAAAATCTTGTGGAAAGCCTTCCAAGAAGAGTGGAAGCTGTTATTGCTGCAAAGGGGGGCCAACTTTATATTTAAGTTTATATATTTGAATGCAATGTCATTAAATTTCCTGTTGGTGTAATGGTCAGGAGTCCCAATACTTTTGTCCATATAGTGTAGATGGATACTAAACTAACGGGAGCAGGTGACGTGTACCTGTTTGTACCAGCAGGTGGCAGCGTTACAGAAGTAACGACAGAGACCTGAAAAAAGGAAAAAAACCTGTTGATCATAGCTGTGTCCCAAACCACACACTTCTGTAAATAATGCACTACTGAATGCATTTCTAATGGCTGTGGACCATTTTTACATACTATGTAGTGTGGCTGTAGGCAGCTTGGAACACAGCTCTTGTCTAAAACAGGTTAATCAAACAATCTACTTTTATTTCCACTGCCAGTGTAGCCAAGCATTTACAGGGAATGAAAATATTTAAATGGAATGTTTATTATTATTATTAGTAGTAGTAGTAGTAGTAATGGTAGTAGTATCATTGTTTTGTTGTTGTTATTAATATTATTATTATTAGTAGTAAGAGTATTAGTAGTAGTCATAGTAGTTGTTTTGTTGTTATTATTATTATTGTTGTTGTTGTTAAAACTTCTGACAGGCAATATCATGGCTGTTATTTATATAAAAAGAAATCTATGTAACTGTATGCTTGAAGAAGTATGTGAGTAATGTCAGTGTCCAGTAGTACAAAATGGGTGAGGTAGAGAGCGAGATGACTTCAAAACATCACACTGATGAACATCACACCCAGTGGTGGTTAATGTTTTGAAAGCGTGACAAAAACCCTGCTAATTATAACAGCCTCACAGCTCAGAATGACTCCCTCACCCTCTCTGAGGCTGCTTTTCTCTTCTGTACTGTGTAACAGGAGATCAGGGGAGCAACGAGTGAAAACAAACCTCCTGCATCCATCTCTGCAGCATTCTGATGTCTGTGTGTCACATTAGTTCTGATTTAAGAACCCTCTCTCTCTCTCTCTCTCACACACACACACACACACACACACACACTGACTCACTCACTCGCTTTCTCTCTTTCTCTCTCAATTCAAGAACTTTCTCTCTCTCACTCACTTATTCTCTCCCTCACTTTCTCTCTCTCTCAATCTCTCTTTCTTTCTCTAACTCACTCTTTCTCTCAGTTCAATAACTCTCTCTCTGTGTCTTTTCTCTCTGTCTCATCCTCTCTCTCTCTCTTTCTCTCTCATTGACTCACTCACTCGCTCTCTTTCAATTCAAGAACTTTATCTCTCTTTCTCACACACTTTCACTCTCTCTCACACGCAGTCCCTCTCTCTCACACTCTTTCTCTCTCACTCTCTCTTTCTCACTCACTCTCTCTCTCTCTCTCTCTCTTTCTCTCTCTCTCTCACTCACTCTCTCAGTGAAACAGGAAGAACTCACGAGTTTCATCATTAGAAGATTTAAACCCACCTGTTTTAGGACTCGCCCCGCCTGTCTGGACTTGACGGAAAACGGGTGGGGAAAACTACTTCTTTTGTTGGTCCCTCAGCTGAAAGCGACCACAACAGAGAGGATCTGTCATTTTCGAGTCTGCTCTTCTACTAGAGGGTCTGACAGTGGAGCAGGTCATGGAGGTTTACTCAGAGGCTCTGCAGTACCTCACAGCACACGATCTACAGGGTATGGCTATTTACCTTATTTAATGTCCACATTTAGATTTATTCTGTATGTCAGTCATTTTAAAAATGCTAAACTGCCGGGATGTCAGTCTGCACTCCCATGATGATTTTCTTTGGTGACCTACAACGACTGAGACCAAAACCAAATTCACTGTATTTTCAAAACTCATGTCATTTAACAGTGGAGGAGGAGGAGGAGGAGGAAGAGGAGGCTTTAGGTTCAGACCTGCTGCAGGAGGTGTTCAACGATGAAGCAGACTGGACTCCTAACAACAGTGGACACTCTGAGGTCCCAGTCCTTCCAGACACACCGGTGAGGCAGCATTATTTACACAGTGACCTCTGCAGCTGCCATAATAACTGGCCTGTGTGGTATTTGTGGATAATTTCACTGATTGGACTCTTAGTCAAGCTAAAGAATGGATTTTGGAGTTGTTGTAGTGCATTAAAGATGATTTTTAGAGTTAATATTTTAGTGCTCTATTATTTGAAATGAACGAGTGACCAGATTAAGTTTCAGGAACAGTAAGTTATTAGACTGTCTGATCATGTTTCAGACGTACAAAAGTCCAGAGGACATGCTGGAGAAGAGGTTGCGGGTGCTCAGAGAGATTTTGAACAGCGAAGAGTTCTACCTATCTGAGCTGGAAATACTCCTCACGGTAACATGCACACTCACACACACACACACACACACACACACACACACACACACTAACACACAAACGCAGACAAAATATACACCCATGAACTTGACGTGGCTTGGACTTTCAGTAGTTTCCTTAAACAGTTCACATATGGGTTCACAAAACTCCAATTTCAGTGTGTGTGTGCATTCATATGCTTATCTAATTCTCGTTGAAGTTCTGTTTGTGGTGCTTCATATTTACAGGTAGTTTATATAAAAACTTGATAGACTAAATTCTAATTAGCTTAAACAAGGTTAGATTATTCTGAACACATTTATCTATATTATGTCCTATATTATTCATCTATATTAATTTTTGAAAAATGGCCGAAAATTTTAATTATCTCAAAAAGTACATTGTACATATTTTCCATTCTTACCACATAAGCCCATATAAAACCCCAAAGTAATGATTTGTACCTTTGATTTTGCACTGACATTATCAAAGGTAAATACTTCTTCATAATACAAAAGTAGCCATGAGTCAGTTAGGGCTGTACCTATCACTTATATTAGTGATCAAGTAATCAAATTTATATTTTGACAATGGAATAAGTAAGCATCACAACTCACGTGGAGCAGTGAGGTCCTGCTGGAGGGGGTTCCTCTCTTTCTGCATTGCTCACAAATAAAACTTGATTGCTTATAGAAATTTCAGCTTGCTGAACATGGTTTTAGAATGACATGTGGATACGCTTTTTATCATTCAAACTGCAAAGCAATCACTGTTTCATTGAGAGCTTACATTTGAATATTTTTCTAACCGAGTAATCGCAGCAGTCCTAATGTCAAGGATAAAGTGATAAAGGGTAATGATGATAAACTAGTGTATGTATGAATTTGAGAAATCTCAGTCTGTATGTTCAGAAACTCAAAATATTCTTTTCAGAGACTGGGCTCAAACCTTATAATTCTCCCACAACGTTATTCCATTAAACATAGAACAGCCTTCTTCCCCTTTCAGTTATGCCTGTTTGCCAAACTTCTCTTTCCTACTACCTCTAAGTAAAAAGTGAAGTATTGCTTCCCTTTCAGTCTTTGCTGTGAGGTTACTAAGGTATAAAGTTTAGTATAAATCACAATGTCCTAAATTAACATAATTTAAATGAACTGCTTCAAGTTGAATAGAATGAAGTGGAGAATGAGAGAGACAGAGAGCTGAAATGGTTGACAGGAAATTGCTGTGTGTTGCGTGTATGGTTCTGCTGTTGTACTCTCTCTGCTCACTTTAGCACCCATAACTAAATACTTGGACCTGAAAAAAGAGCACTACATCTCACACTTCCCTTTATTTTTTGACTAGAGACAAACTGGCATTAGGTCTCTTTCTTTCTCTCTTTCTCACATCCCTCTCAGCAAGGTTAGACCTTTTTAATGTGTGAATCCGCACAAACCCATACACACACACACACACACACACACACACACACACATACATACTCAAACTAGAGATGCGTATCTTACACTCACCTTCATAGTATCTTATCTAAACTTTAATTTCACTCACACTTGTATTGTTGTGTAATTGCCTGATTGATTTTTTGTATTTATTTAAGCTAATTGCAATAATTTATGCTCTATTATTTTATAATATATTATTTCAGTTTATTATTTTATTATGTTTTGTTAGGCTGAGGCAAATGCATGTAAATAAAAGTATTGATTCAAGTATTCATTCATACAAGAACAAAAAAATCTGAAATCTCATGGGTGCTATAATACCTTTAGAGGTCACCTGTTTGTGATGTTTGTTTATTTGATGTTTGTTAATTATTTAAATTGCAGGAGTGTTTGTGTATTGGAGCTTTAGCTGTGCCTGTTGTCAGCAATAACTATTAATAGCTATTAAGTATTGAAAAATATGAAGCAAGATAGCTCATCAGTCAATCTGGCTACTTGAGGTTTGTACTCTAGTTGCTGCATATAAAAAATCTCTCTCTGTCTCTCTCTCTCTCTCTCTCTCTCTCTCTCTCTCTCTCTCTCTCTCTCTCTCTCTCCCTCTCTCTGTCTCTCTCTCT
>JBBPCZ010026710.1:0-14073 GCA_037974445.1 Brycinus macrolepidotus
TATATATACACACACACACAAACACATATGTATATATAATAAATGTAATATATGTAAATACAATGTGCAATACAAGTGCAATAAGATATTATTATTATGTGCAACAGTATTACCAGGTGAAATATCATTACTTATATCAATATTACTGATCTACTACTGATCTCTGTTACATACAATAACCACCATTTGTGTTATTAGTAACTCACTTAACTGTAAGTTACTGATCTATAGTATTTCTACCCAGCATTTCTTTATATAGCATAGTGTATTTCATACTGAGTTTTTATTGGATTTATTTCGACTTCATCTTTGATATTGTACTTGCCTTAGTGTCTCTGTGTCTCTGCGCAGTCGTAACATAAGCAACTTCCTCCAGGATCAATAAAGTTTTCTGATTCTGATTCTGAGATAGACAGATAGATATAAATAACACATATAGCAAATACATATTAACTCATTCTATTTTTACTGAAAATTTGGTGGACAGAATACACAGTCTCTGTAACATTCAGAGTTTTTTTTCTCAGTTCTTCATCAGGGCAAGCGTATTTCCCTGTAGTGCCTGGAGTGCACATTTTTAGAGCTCTCTGCATGTCATTGGTTACCCATAGCGATAATCAAGCCAGTTTGATTACAGAACTCAGGGGGCCGGGGACACAATGGCATCCCACTGTCAAGTCTGATCAAGAGCTGTGCAATGGAGAAAGGTGGAGGAGGGGAGGAGTGCTTAAAAGTGATATTTAGGCCTGTCTAATGAAGCTAACGCTCAACAGAAGCCAGAAGGGGTCAGCAAGCATTTCGCTGAGATTTATAAGGCCGTCTCACACATTATGCTAAAATTAGCCTTCATTCATAACTTTTTCAGGCCCCAATATATATGGGTGGATGTGGAAAAGTGGGTTTCAAGTACATAACAGTAAAAAACCAGGAGCCATGAGCTAGCCATTCATTCATTTCTTGTAACCGCTTAATCCCTATTAGGGTCGCGGGTACCCGGAGCCTACAGGCACGAGGCAGGGACTCACCATGGGTGGTGTGCCAGCCCACCACAGGGCGCACACACACCATTCACTCACATATATGGTCAATTTAGAGTCCCCCAATTCACCTGACACGCATGTCTTTGGACTGTGGGAGAAACCGGAGACGCCGGAGGAAACCCAGGCCACCACGAGGAGAACATGCAAACTCCACACACACACACACACACACACACACACACACACACACACACACACACAACCCCCCAACCCTGGAGGTGTGAGGCAACAGTGCTACCCACTGCGCCACCGTGTGGCCCTCTGTAAAACTCTATACAGATAATCATCATCAACATCATTTTTGAAGCTTTTAATTTAAAGCCCTACAAACTTATGGGGCAGCTGGTGGCTTAAGGATTAGTGAGTTGCTCCTGTGATCAGAAGGCCATGGGTTCGAATCCCAGGACTGCTAGTGGCACCACTGAGGTACCCTTGAGCAAGGTACCATCCCCACACACTGCTGCCCGGGCACCTTCCCCATCTGTTAGTGACGGCCCCCTACTTCACTTGGTGAATGGGTGAATGGGTTAAATGCAGAGAAAGAAGTTCACACTGTGTGCTGTGCTGTTCACTATAAGGGGCCACTTTATACACACTTCTCCCCACAGAGAACTTCACCCCCCCAGGACATCATCTAAAAAGGGTCTTTGATTATCATCTCTCCAAATGTACCTTTGATAGATGGTGTCTTAGAACACACTGTCCTTGTGTCCCTCCTTGGTTGTCACTTTAAGAAGTGATTCATTACTTTTGACCAAATATTTGGCTCACTGAGCTGAGCTTCAACACACGATACTCTGAAACACTCTCACTGAGAATACCTGACTCTACATGAACAGACAGCTAAATCTCTAACTTAACGCCCAAATAAGCGGTTACACTGAGCAAAGCACATGAGAGAGGAGAGAGAAACACATTACTCAAACATCACGTCTCCTAGCAACGTCCTAACGTTATTTGGGATGGAAATGGGAAAGTTCTGGGCATTTAATACTGATGTACAGAGTATTTATAGGATCCATTAACAGCGACTGTGATTAAATCAGTGAAATGCTGAACACACACGCGCACACACACACACGCGCGCGCGCACACACACACACACACACACACACATGCACACACACACACACACACACACGAAGTAGGTACTAAGGAGGTCCATTCTTGACGTAAGCTCTACTGTCTTCTTCTCTTTAATGCTCCTCCTCTGCGCACTCTGACAGAGGCCCTGACGCAACGGCTCAGTTTAACAGCCAGCATAGATACTGGCGCCTTCTTCTAACCGGGCAGCAGTGTGACACACACTGACATTCATGACAAGGGTTAAGAGCATCACTTGTTTTCCTCTGATGGATCTCCAGTTATTTCCACTTCTCTTCACAAAAGCTCAACCTGCACAACATCCATGTCGATCCATGTTGCAGTGAGAACTAGATCAATGTGAAACCACTCAACATGGGGGTTCACATTAAAGACAACTGAGCTGCCGCTTAAGTACTATAGAGCACAATAAATCACCTTCCTCCATTTATGAGTTGTTTACTGATTAAAACGTCTCGTTTATGGATCTTGCTGAATTCTGTGATTAAAACGAAACACAGATTACATCTCTAATTTACATCTCAAATAAAAAAAATCAAAAAGGTCTCAGTGTTACCTTAAACAGCTCATATTTTAGTTGCATGTCTTCTGGGAGTTGCATAGATTAGTTAGTTAACAATGTGCCAGTGACACAGTTCAGAAAACCGCCTTACTGCTAAACACGGAACGCAAAGTACTTCACTGGTGTGGAAATACTGCACAAGATGAAACCAGTTTCACTGTAAGCTGTGTAAAGTGATGCTAAAATAGATTCTCAAAAAAGACTGTAAGAGTCAAGAATGGCCTGCTTTAACAGAAAGGAACTATGTGACTGCAAATCGACTAATCTCAGAGCATTTAGCGCAATGTATGCTAAACGAAAACAAACTGGCTTGATGTTTTTACTAACGAGTAAAAAATCTCAAATAAATAAACTGAATAAACTCCCCTGCAATGCATTTATTACACCTCAAAACCCTGCAGATACCCCTAAACCTAACAGCAACAAGCTAACAAAATCATTTTCAGTGACATCCGAAACACAAGAACACTTTTTTGTCTTTTATACCCTATTTTGGTAAAAAATCGAATGACAAAGTGACTAGCAGAAATCAAGAGTGACCCCTAATGTCTTTTAACGCTGTTGAGTAAAGTCCCCACTTGTCATATGTGAACACACCACAGCACACAGTATGAACATCACAAAATTCTTTCTCTGCATTTAACCCACTCACCCAGCGGGCAGCCAGGAACACAGCGCCCGGGGAGCAGTCCAGGGGGACGGTACCTTGCTCGGAGATACCTCAGTGGTGCCACTGGCAGTCCTGGGATTCGAATCCACAACCTTCTGATCACAGAGGAAACTCCCAAACCACCAGGCCACCAGCTGCCCCTGTTGAAATGACATCACGGTTGAAAAAACGTGAGTGTGAGGCCCGGGGCAAAGCAACTTTTAATACCCCTCCAACCAGTCATCATGCCCCACTAAACCCACCACATCTGCAGCCGCAAGCGGCGAAAATACACTTGAAGTAAATGAAGCCTGTGCTGCTGCACTGCTGGTGCTGATCCAGGGTCTACAGGCTCACCTGGTGCTGGGCTGCGGTTCAGGGATGTGCTGCACGGTGTGGGGTGATGACAGATCTCCTCAGATGATTTGCTGTACACATGGTTCTTCTGTTCTCAACATTTGGCTCCGACGTCCCGTATTTTCCTTTCCGAGAACATCAAACCATGAACCCAACACGGCTTCATTTCCATGGAACGACACCTTCCGGTTAGCTTACTGTCAAATGCGACTGTCGTGATAAAACCTCTCAAAGTTCAGTGAAACTTCACCAGTGTCACCCACTCTCCGAGAGGAACAAGGACACGGAACCGTTTTTTCCCGCCCGTATTGAGGAAAAGACCCGCCCACACGCTCAGGGATTGGCCAGTGCGCCTGGCTTGCTGCGCTGGGATTGGCTAGAGTATTCCGAGGATCTTCCTTTTGGGCGCCTATAGGCGGGACTGCTCGAGAGAGAGAGAGCAGTATTAGCCAATCCGAGCCCAGGAGGTGAGACGCTTCAAGCTAAAGTAGCCAATCAGCGCGCAACCTGTGAATGCGCTGCAGCCCAGTAGAGGCGGGATTTGCCGGAATACGGGTGGGGAGAGCCCCGCAGCGCGTCTGAAAGTGGCTGCTGCAGCTCCGAGTTGAGCCTCCGCGGAGTCCGAGCGGGGCGGCCGGACCGAGGACCGCGCTTTCGGGCCGCCACAGATCTTCATTAGGCTGTTTTTGCACCTTTACATCAACGACGGTGAGCACGTTACGGTTTCTTCCATTCTGCTGTGGCTTTTCGTGCTGTTCTGTGTGTGAAACACTGTGGATGAGAAACAGCTGAAGTTGGTTTCTTGTTCGTCTCAGGTTTGTTCGAATTTTCCACCAGACCTGGACCGTTCAAGGTGGAACGGAACATTAGAAAAAGATGCTGGAGGAACCAACTTAATCCTCGTAGTTTTCTTTTTATTCATAAAAACGATGCTGCCAGTTTGTTACGTGTGTAGTGCAGTGTTTGATCAGTTTTAGTTGTTCTGTTTTCCTCTCAGGACATGGACAGCAATGTGGTGCAGATTTTTAAGGAGGACAGATGTCCGTCTGCTCATGTCGAGGACTGTGCCCCGAACTTCCCCTGGCAGGCTGGTTTCTCGGACCTGGATAACTACACTGCGAACGAGACCTGGGCGGAGGACGCGGAGCCGCTGTCCCCCATCATCCCCGTGATCACGGCCGTGTACTCGGTGGTCTTCGTGGTGGGTCTGGTGGGGAACTGCTTGGTGATGTATGTCATTATCAGGTGAGAGGGTCGTCCTGCTGCAGGGACTGTGCTGGGCGGTGGGCTCGACCTGAAATTCCCGTCGGTTGGTGATAGAAGGTCGGTAGACCAGACTACAAATAGGCTGCAGGTCATTTTTCTGTCTGAAAACATTTTCTTTGAGGGAAAGGTTTGGTCAAGGGTTCAAGCGCATCATTTTGCGGCAGGTGCTTTTGCGCCCCCTCGTGGATCTGAGCGCAGATTTACACGAACAGGAATTAAAGCGGGATTACACCGAAGAAAAAACGCACAAGCGCTGCAGCGCAGACGGGTCTCATGTGAACTCGTGCATTGCATTTCTGTACAATAGTGGTGATAGGAACCAGAGGTCCAAACACAAAACTGTCTCAAAGCTATTGTCAAAAACAGTCTCAGTCACAGGCATCAGGCGGTGTATTCATTAACGGTTCATGTAGTAGCTTTCTGTGATGTAGCTTTTGGAGTCTTTAAACACTTCTGGTGTCTGGTTCCTATCACCACAACTGTGATCAATTCTGAGTCAGTCTCTTTCACTAGACCTGTATATCTAGAGAGAAAGAAAGAAGCTTTAGTGTAACGTTGGAAAGATTCAAAGGACGTTTTTGAACGTTGTGAAATATTTACATCAACCAATGTACCTGCTACAGGTTCAGAATATATGTAATACATTACTGACAGTGTCATCTTGGCTCTTAAACAATTTCCTGGTATTACAATTTTCTTAGATACACTAAGATGAAAACCGCCACCAACATATACATCTTCAACCTGGCGGTGGCGGATGCCCTGGTGACCACCACCATGCCCTTTCAGAGCGCGTACTACCTGCTGAACTCCTGGCCCTTTGGAGAGGTGGTGTGCAAAGTCTTCATCTCCATCGACTACTACAACATGTTCACCAGCATCTTCACCCTCACCATGATGAGCGTGGACCGCTATGTGGCAGTCTGTCACCCAGTCAAGGCGCTGGATTTCCGCACTCCCGTCAAAGCTAAGATCATCAACATCCTCATCTGGGTTCTGTCTTCTGCCGCAGGAATCCCCGCCATGGTGCTTGGAAGCACTCAGACCAACAATGGTATTCATCCTGTGAAGCTATGAATGCAAGTTATGACTAAATGAGTTTTAAAGGAATTGTGTGATGAAAAATAAAAAATGTAGAATTTTCCCCTTTAGACCAAGATAAGAGACTACATACACCAAACATGTCTGTTAAACATGACTTTATTTAAGGCCATAGAGAACCCTTAGAGCCTTCTAGGACTTCAGAAAAGTAAGAATGACTTCTGGGAACTAAAAGATACATATCTGAGCTTAGTTAATTTTATTTAATGTAATCATCATGCTTGTTGTATCTTAACTCCTCAAATATTCTAGTACATCTTTTATCTCATGGTTAAGTTTTGGTTTCAAACCACAAAGTTAAAATCTTGAAATGCTTAATGGAGATTTTCTGTTCAGAATTCATTACCTGTGGTGTGTAGGTAGATACATCCCAGCAAGAGCTTTCCCACGGTTACAGTTTCAGGAGCTGAACTGATGGGCCTACATATCAGACTGACTGTTAACATGATTACAAAGTGACAGTGGAATCAATCAATTATGTTTTGATTTACAATGTATGGGGAGGAGCTCTTCACTCTGTCACTCTGGAAGTCTTAGATATGGGACTGACTGCAAATATGAGAAGTAGTCTAACCAGATTTCTGTTGGTTAGAAATGGAAAATTATTGCGGAAGCTCTGTGCTAGGGCTCTTTACTGAAAGAGTCACTGTGAAACTGCAACATACTGTGAAAGGTCAACAGTTTACTAGTGTCTTTTACAGCCTTCAGATAAAGTATATGAAAGGCCTTTTATAAGATTCAGATGTCCACGTTTAATGTAGAGTGGCCAGAAAATGTTTATGTGCAGGAGCATTAGCTCAGTCCTGAGTAATGACCCTGTCCTGTGTGTTCCCCAGGCACCACCGAGTGTGCGCTTCAGTTCCCCGACCCCTACATGTACTGGGATACGCTGATGAATATATGTGTTTTCATCTTTGCTTTCGTGGCACCTCTCCTCATCATCACTGTGTGCTACACACTGATGGTGATGCGGCTGAAGAGTGTGCGGCTGCTGTCGGGCTCGCGTGAGAAGGACCGGAACCTGCGGCGCATCACACGCCTAGTGCTGGTCGTGGTGGCTGTGTTCGTGGTCTGCTGGACGCCCATCCACATCTTCATTTTGGTCAAGGCTCTGGCGCCTGGAGTTCCGGAGACCACTGCAGTGATGGGTGCCTACTTCTTCTGCGTGGCTCTGGGCTACACCAACAGCAGCCTCAACCCCATCCTCTACGCTTTTCTGGACGAGAACTTCAAGCGCTGCTTCCGGGACTTCTGCTGCCCGGGCCGCAGCCAGGTGGATGGCCAGGGGATGCTGCGAGTCAGGAGCACTATTCGCGAGCACGCGTGCCCGGCAGAGGGCAGAGGGGATGGTGGCCACGGCAGGCCTGTATGACTAGCCGTGGAGCTGTCCTCCTTCCAAGGCCAGGAGGACTCTAATGACCTGGGACTAACACAGATCACCACTGCCGTCTGAGGGCTGGTTTGTGTTTCTGCTAAGATGCGTGTATTGCATAGAGATGCAGATTGTGGGGAGTTTATGGGTAAACGTAGCCCCCCAAATGTCTGTTTCTCATTGACATCCCATCCACTGTCCTCAGCTTTGTCTCTGGGTTGTAAATATCTAACACAAGCCCTCGCTTGCTGTGGGTAGAGTAAGTTTAAAGTTGAAATGGACTAAGCCGCTTAAACACTTAAGAACATGGAGTTGGTCATTTACTAACTGGGAACGCATTCAGCAGGCGGCTCAGCTATCAGGGTGAAGTAAGCTAACATTATTTAATGTTAGGTAGTGCTTATGCTAGTTTAAAGAGGTTTCAGTTTACTGAAAACATGTGCCATCAGCAGGGCAGACGACAATAAAGTGATCACATATGATTAATGCTAGCTGAAAAGTAAAAATTTGTGGTTTAAGGCGTGGGATTTTACAATCTTGATCAAAGTCAGTTCAAGCATTTGGGTGAAATTTCCCTTGTCCCTTTTGAGACTCAGAATACTCTTCAAGATGGCACCAGGCTGTGCCTTTTCCCGAGTGGTTTAGAATTGCGGGGGATTTCAGCTGTACATATATAGAAACATATATACTCGAGCTAACACTGAAGTATATCTGGCATTGGTGTTGGAACTAAATAATATAACGAGGGATAAAAATACCTTTTAAATACATCAAATGCTTCAAATACTACTATCAATTCAGTATTTACTGTAATACGAGACTTGTCCTGGTTTGAAAACAGATAGCAGTGTATAGTTTTTCACTTTGTTTTCTCCATGTTCTGGTTTGTTAAGTCCGACTCTGCCCCTAGAATGCTAGTTGCTGTTACGTGTGTATGTTGACGGACACCCATGCGAAGATCACAGTTGCTGCTTTAAACAGTCAGTATTTAGCTTTAGCTGCCATATTCATGGTTTGTTGTCAGGGGTCATCTATAAGCCCTAATAAATATACCCTTCCCCCTAGGTTTTAGTCTCAGCATCAGTGGATCCTCCGGAAGGATGCTGCTCCGTGTGAACTGGTACAGCGGCTCTAGTCTTTCTTTCGGGCACTGGTCCCTTTCCCTTGACTAGACTGCAAACAAGGTCATCTGTTCTAAACACACTGTAAAGTGGTTGTCATGCTTTCTGCTCTTGGTTGAAACGTGAGCCTCAACCGCCTGTGCCCTGCACTCCAGCTTCAAAAGCTTTATTTAATTTATCATCTCTCTTTTCAAAGGATTTTGAGGCGACATATTTGAAAGCTCAAGAGCCAGTGACCAAAGATGTTGATAGAAGATGGATAGTACGAGTGGCTCATGTGTCACTGTGTCGTAACAGAGTCTGATTTTCCATGTATGTGGAAACACAGGGTATAATGCAGTGATTCAGTCGTCTTTATATTTAAATTCATATGCGGAAAATGAACTAGAAAAAAGAACTGCATATGCGTGTGCGTGTATGTGAATCTTTAAATATGGTTACACGACTGTGAAATAACGCTTGCACACAAACAAGGAGTGTGTTTCAGCCATGTAACATGATCATCGCTCAGGAAACAATGTCATTTTTTAGAATCGCCATGAGCTACAGTTACCTTGGGCTGCAGGAGAACAACTCACTGTATTTCAGAGTAGACAGTAGACTGGTGTGTTGCTGCCTAAATTGCTGGCTGTTCTAGAAGCTGTCTTTTGTGTTCTGTGTTCTGAACGGCTGTGAAATGATGTGCTTACCTCAGAGGAAGAAAAACAATATACACTCACTAAAGTACACTGTGTGGAATGTTACTAGATTCTAGATATTCCTAGATATCAGCTCAAAAGTTGATATCTAGCAATATGACTTCAATATGTGTCTTTTGCTGCAAAATGTGGTCAAAACTTTGATTTACTTTTTGGACAGAGGGCTCTTACAACAACTGATTATAACTGAAAGAACATGTAGTTATGTTGTTTGTGTTAAATACCATTTAGTGTCCTTTCTCTGCATGGAGGAAAAACCACTCCTCCCTATGGTGTTCTTATAAAAGTCATCCTGATCTCATTTGCATAATGCTCACTAACTTCCATTGGCAACAACTTTAGCATGTTTGTGATTATTGTTATTATTATAGGATTAGAATTACTGTTGTTACAAATACTGCTATTCTTATTATGACTCTCTTGTTAATGATATGGATAGATATATCATGTCTTCTGTTCAGGATTCCTCTGATTACCTCCATCCATCTTGTTTCTGACTGTCCTCTTCCGCTTCACATGGCGAGGTACCCCCTTAATGTCCGTGTTTAGACAAAAAATAATGGTGTGATTAGTAACACTGATATTGGGAATCATGGGAAAGGCAGGGCACCACACAGACTGTAACCTAAGAAGGGAAGCGTGTGCAGAGTCTGTGTGTTTTTCTTGCAGTGCTGTTTATTGTTGAATGAAGCGCTGCTTGTTTGCAGGTTCTTCACGGTTTAACTTGTAGATAGTGACTCCTGACTGCAGCCGTGGCTCTAAGGAGCCGGATATTCCAGCATTGTCAGCACATTTTGTTCTCCAGTGTACCATCTGGCCAGAGGTGTTTATGTGCGTGACTGTGGTACCTGTGTCTCTAAAAGTGGCCGAATACATTTCTCATAGTTATTTATTGACGCCTTAGTCATTTTAGCATTTAAACATGCTAATGCCTGTTGTGCCTTTTGTTAGTTCATAGCTGAGCAGAATAAATGATCACAGTGTACCTGTAAGTTCTTTACTGGACTTTCTAAATGTTCTTTTTCAGTGTGGTCTTTAGAGCGCCAAATCTAATTCTTAATATCGTGTGACTGTATAACATTAGATACGGAAAACGCGTGGCCCATCTGCTGTTGATGCTTTTTGCTTTTTGTAATATGCTTTTAGCTTCTGACGGCCAAACTTCTCCCTTCTATTTTTTAAGAGGTTAATACAGTTGAATGGATTTGAGTGTTGTCTGTGTCAACAGTTACAGTATTACCTGCCTTGTATATGACCTGTATATGAAGACTTGCAGTCGTCACTAAATGCAGCACTAAAATAATAAATGATTATACATTCATGTTTTGATGCTGTTTTAATGGCCCTATTTATCTCACATCTGTCTGCTGTATAGTTGTTCATTAACTAACTATAGCAGTTTTTACACTCTGCGCCATTCATAGGACCACTGTGGGCCAGATATTATTTGAGTGATGGGCCGTGTTGTGTGTTATGTGTTGTATGTGTTATGTGTTATGTGAGCGTGCTGGTACGAGTATATGAGGCCCAAATGTGTGTCCAAAGTGGCAAAATTACAGGAGAAGGAAAAAACTTTTAATTTAAGTAATAGCTTCAAGGAAGAGATAATCCTCTTGATAAAGTGAGCATGATAATCCACATGAAGAGGAGGAAGATAATAAAAATGTTCTTAAAATAGAATTAAGAGACTAGAATCCAAAACAGTGAAGACACTTCAAGGAAACAGGTGAGAGTACCAGTTCTCTACAAGGACACGCAATATAGCGAGAATCCAAGACATTTATTAAAAGGGAATTTCATCAGTTTTTCAGAATTTCTGCATCATTAAGTGTTTATGATGTAAAGAAAACCTTTCAGAGAAATTAGACGTGAAATGCTCTGTTCCAGAGAAACGTAGAGCCAGAACAGTTCACAGTGGTGCCGCCAAGCGCTCAGTAGCTCTGAAAGCTGCGGGACGGTTTTACACTGTTATGCTTTGAATATGCTGTCTGATGCCTGAGACATCCTTTTATGATAGTTTTGAGAAGAGGCTTTGACTTAAAATATATTTTAAAAATATTTCTAATCTAAAAATATTGCATAAAAAAAAGGATGTGTGGGTTCACCTGTCATTTTGGATGGTAAATCAAATGGTTGTAGACGTCATGACCCTTATTTCTCATCAGCCCCACTGTAAAAAACCTGAATCTGTAAGTTTCTCTACAAAGAATCATTTTTCTGACTGCTTTCATCTCAGCGACTGAACTATGCATAAATTTGGAAAAATCAGAGCAAATCCAACATTAATTTTCATTTAAATGCATTATCATTTCAAAGAGATGGGTCTACAGTTGGCATCTGAAGTCAGTAATGGACTGTTCTGACAGCCAGTGGACATTTTTTCCACCAGCTAGGCACAAAGACAGAGAAGAGTCTCTGTTTTCTTGGAGGACAGAGGGTCCAGCTGAGACATACTTGAAGCTCAAAAGGCTCTCAGAAGGTACAGACTGGGTTTTGACTGTTGGCCTCAGATAAGGAGAGGCTGGTCTGTTTATGGCTTTGAAGGCAGCTATCTTAGGTTTAAATGCAGATGGTTACAGGAAGCCAGTGAGTGGAGCACAGCAGAGGAGTGACATGAATGATTTTGGGAAGACTGAAGACAAGCTGTGCATTCTGAATCTGAATCAGGAGCCTGATGTCACTCAAGAAAAAACTGCACAAGTCTAAACTAAACCAGCAGCTGTGTAGTCTTCATGGAGAAAAAGAGTCTAATCCTTCAGATGCTGCAGAGGAGAAACCTGCATGACCGGGTCAGGTCTGCAGCGTGGCACAAAACGGTCCAGAACTTCTCCGAGTGAGAAGTGAGGAGGAACCTGGGTGTCAGAAAGAGCTCAGAAAAGGATGAGCTGAGCGTCATCAGCATAGCCGTGGTATAGGAGGACCGAGAGAAAGCAAGTATAAACTACTTACATTAGAGGCTTAACCTCCAGTATATACAGAATATCTTCACGTCAGTTCCAGTCAGGTAAGGCAAGTTTATTAATTAAAAACAAAAAGTGCAATTTAAGAGAAAATTGAAACATTGAAATAAATAGAAATAAAACCTAAGAGCTGTGGAAGAGATGAATAAAGAATCAAATGATAAAAGGGTACAGTAGCTTAACGGGTCTGAAAGACTATGGTTTGTGCACATCTCACTGCTTCAGGAAGTTTATTCCTTGCGGCCACATGTAGGATCCCACATGTCGAGGGAGTTCATTCTGATTTTTGGCAAAAAAAAAAAGATCCCTGCCATCAAGCTGTGATTTGGAGTTTAGACTTTTCCAGAAAGTCCTACCCAGTTTTGAGTCTGTCTACAAGAACACTGTGAATCAGCTGCGTCAGCACCAGCACTGAGGTCCGAAAGCACCGGCGCCGATAACTTGAATTCAAGTTCAGATGGAAAGTCAAAGTCAAAGTCAAAGTTGTCGTCTCAGCTATATAAACGTCTACAGTGAGATGAGATGGTGTGGCTCCAGATTTTACAGAGTACAAAGGAAACAGAGTAAATATACATAAATAAACTCTAAACCAGAAGTAAACTGTGCAAATGTTGTGAATGTCGTTATCCGATTTTGCAATTTTATTGGAATCTCTTCATCCATTATCCAACTTTATTGACATTTGGACATCCATTATCCAATTTTATTAAAATTGAGCTTCCACCTGCAGTGTAAAAGTGTGGATCATCACATCCCTTATTGTGAGCTGAAGAAAATTCACATATTTAACAGCCTCATCATCGCCATGGCAACATGTGGAACGTTAATTCATATGGCCTCAGATGCGGCCTTCGGTTTGTAACCACGACTGACGTTTGTCAGTGAAGTGACACACCTCAAAACAGCACAATGCAGGATGAGTCACTGTGTCTCTGAGTCAAACAGGAGAAACGCTTCCAACATCCTCCAAACATCTGCACCAGGAACAGGTGATCAGTGCTGAAGTGCTGAAATTTACGATCCAGATCATTCCCATAGAAAATTATTCTTATTTTCTTTAAGCAGTAAAGTGAATGTCTTTCTCTGAAACTCGATGTGTCTTTATTTCTGAAAAGTGGAAAATGATCGCAACAAATAAATGTCCTCTTTCTCTCTCTCTCTCTGTCTCTCTCTCTCGCTCTCTCTCTCGCTCTCTCTCTTTCACTTTCTCTCTCTCTCTCTTTCGCTCTCTCTCTCTCTCTCTCTGTCTCTCTCTCTCCCTCTCTTGCTCTCTCTCTCTCTCTCTCTCGCTGTCTCTCTCTCTCCCTCTCTCTCTCGCTCTCTCTCTTTCACTCTCTCTCTCTCTCTTTCGCTCTCTCTCTCTCTCTCTCTATCTCTCTCTCTCCCTCTCTTGCTCTCTCTCTCTCTCTCTCTCTCGCTGTCTCTCTCTCTCCCTCTCTCTCTCGCTGTCTCTCTCTCTCCCTCTCTCTTTCTCTGTCTCTCTCTCTTGCTCTCTCTCTCTCTCTCTGTCTCCCTCTCTCTCTCTCCCTCTCTCTCTCTCTCTCTCCGTCTCTCTCTCTCTCTCTATCTCTCCCTCTCTCTCCCTCTCTCTCTCACACACACATACACACACATTCACACATACACACATACACATACATACACACATACATACACACATACACACACATTCACACATACACACATACACATACATACACACATACATACACACATACACACACATTCACACATACACACATACACACACACACACATACACACATACATACACACACATTCACACATACACACATACACATACATACACACATACATACACACATACACACACATTCACACA
>JBBPCZ010026730.1:0-14073 GCA_037974445.1 Brycinus macrolepidotus
ATAAAATAGTCATAAACCATGGTTTTCATAGTTACCCAAAAAACCATGAAAAAACCATGGTTAATTTTCGTAAGGGTAGAGTGCCAGAGTTTGACCAGATCATGAACCAGGAGACTCTTCGCCATGGTGCCATGGTTTGACCGGACCATGAGCCGGGAGATACTTCACTACAATGCCAGAGTTTGACCGGGCCGTGAGCCTGGAGACTTTTCACCATGGTGCCAGAGTTTGACCAGACCATGAACCAGGAGACACTTAACTATGGTGTCAGAGTTTGACTGGGCCATGAGCCTGGAGACTCTTCACCACGGTGCCAGAGTTTAACTGGGCCATGAGCCTGGAGACTCTTCAGCATGGTGCCAGAGTTTGACCGGACTGTGAGCTGGGAGACTCTTCCCGACAATGTTAGATTTTGACCAGACCATAAGCTGGGAGACTCTTCATCATGATATCAGAGTTTGACCGGACCGTGAACCAGGAGACACTTAACTGTGGTGTCAGAGTTTGACCGGATCATGAGCCTGGAGACTCTTCACCATGGAGCCAAAGTCTGACCAATCTGTTAAATGGAATTTTTTAGGGAACTTTTCAGTCATGCTAACTTTTGTTACATTCAAGAGATGACAACAGTGACGTTGTCCATTGTACAATATTGACTAGTGCTGAATTGCCTTCTGTTTTAGACTCTATCCTTACAAGGACAGAGTTGTTTTGAAATATCATACCCAGTTTGCTCCGACCCTAAAAGTCTTTTTTCTTATCCACATTTAGCCTAAAATTTCTGATGGCCATCCCCAGATGTTCTTGTTATGAGATCACTTCTAGACTATTTCAAACACATGCCATACAAACATAAGCATAAGAATAGCTTTTCTTTCCTTTACACAGATAAAACTACAGGATGGACACAAATGATCTCTCTTAAGAGAACGTACAATCCCATTCACCCTAGAAAAGCTTTGAACTATGGCTAGGTTAAATTTTTCTTTTTCACAAACCAAATAAATATACTGTTATAAATAAACAATGAACTGGTTATTAAATTGGACTATTATTGTATGTGACCCCTCCCCGACCCCCCTGAAAGATTTTGATTACTGATGAAGTAGTTTACTAATTAACATAAATAGTGGTTTGGAGTTGTGCTCTATACTTGGTCTGTTACTGCATTTAATAGCTGTGATTTCACCACAGAGCCTCAAAAGTAGAAGCAAAACTGCATCTTTTTGGTCCGTGTCACATTGTTGCAGGTGTCACAGCTCAGAGGGCGCCCCCAGCAGTGCTGAGTGTCAAAAAGACGAGCAGCAAGTTCTTCTGAACTACATTTACGGCAGCACCTCATCGGGAGTTTGAAGTTCACCGCCAGCTCTACCAGTCTGAGAGCAACTGGTTATAATTACAGTGATCTCCGCAAACACCTGTTCAGTACGGGTATGAGCACATCTTCCACCACACACACACACACACACACACACGTAGAAGCACACAGCCAAAGGGACAGCAGCAGAAAAGCTTCCAGACGGCAAGGTCAAACAAGCGCATCCAAACGCCATCTGGATGATCTACAGCTCACAGCCACACACACACACACACACACACACACACACAAACTCAAACACACACACACCGACACACATCTTCAGACAGCTCAGAACATCATCAATAGGTAGGCAGAATGGAGGTTCACCTGTACAAGGACATATATGCACGCATGCACACAGACACACACGCACACACACCACATAGCCAACACCATCAAATGAAAATTTTGCTTCTCTAAAAAGATCTTTGTCCATATGCATGTGTGCATGTGTGTGTGTGTGTGTGTGTGTGTGTGTTTGTGAAAGAAGTGAAGAAAGTGAGCGGCAATGACAAACCAGAAAAGTTTGTTTTTCCCCCTTTCCCTTCTGTTCCATCTCAGCACACTTCTCACAGACTGCCTGCAATTATAGTGTGTGTGTGTGTATGTGTGTGTGTGTGTGTGTGTGTGTGTGTGTGTGTGTGGATGTGTGTGTGTGTGTGTGTGTGTGTTTGCATAAGAGACTGCCCCTAATTTTGGCACGCTCGTCTGGCATTAGGGAACCGCCAGACAAAAACACTTTCAGAAACATTTGGGTAATGAAGCAAATGTCCGTTACCCAGGCAATTAAGGCCCATCCTGTTACCCTTTTTCTTTCTTACCCACCCACACAGCCATAAGATGGGGCGGCCAATCAGAACAGAGCTGCTTTCCATGTATTAGTCTTAAAGGTACAGGAAAGAAAAACAGCGTGTTAAATCCTAAGTGCTAAAGAGAGGTTGGAATATGGTCTTGTAAAAATGAATAATGGCTTTTTTTTACTGCAAATGGAATTTGGGGGATAAAATACGAGGAAAATGTTGAATTTGGGCCCTTAAAAAATGAATGGAATTATTCCCTCCAAAAGCGATGACCACGCTCTGCCCATAATGCATCCTTTAATAGGAACTGCTAAAGGCTGGAGAAGCTTTACAGAGCATTAACGACATTCTGAAAGGGAAGTCTTTTAGAATAGGCCCATTTTTTTTCTCCACCTTCTAGCTCTTCCCGTGAAGGAACGCATTGTGGAGAAGCTGTACGTAACAAAGAGATTCGCCACAGGGTTCCGAGCAGCTAGCAATGAGGCAGAGAAGCTCCATAACGGAGGCCTTCACACCCACCACAGAGATGGGGGGCTAACAAGCTGCTTTTGTCCACGACTGTTTAGCTCCTCATTCACTGTAAAGGTAAACAAGATAACAGTCAGACTCGTGTTGAACTGCGGAGGAAATTACTTCTATTCACTCAAAGTCATTCCAGGAATTCTGAAAGCTGCTATTGTTCACATCGAAAATAAGCAGGTATAGAGGGTCGATTTCATTGTTTATAAGTTACAATTTATTTGCAATAAAAAAACAGACAAATTGTTTACATCCTTTGAAATGTAACTTTGATGTTGTTGCTCTTCGGAACTTTACTTTAGAGTGCAATGAGAAAAATCCAGACAGTGTATATGTGTGTATGACTGGGAAATGAGGTGTGACAATGTTCCCTAACTCTTGGAACGTGAGCGGTATAGATCCTTGCCGGCAGCGCAGCAAATGGTAAACTGTCGTCATACGGCAAAACAACTCTTTGTACGGAAGTTCCTCCATCTGTGTTGAGGCTTGAGGTGTCAGACGTCATACTGAGCTTTGTTTGGTATAATAATAATAATAATAATAATCATTATAATCATCGTCATCATCACCGCTACAGTGGTTTTAAAAGTGGAATCACACGTAAATGCCCATAAAGAACAAAAATGCCCAAATTTCTTTTATTTTTAGGTCTTAGAAACGAATGGAGAACTTTCAGGATAGTCTCCACCCACAAGTGTGCAAGAGAACAAACACCAGTTTTAGACTGATTTACACCGTTTATATGTACTGAAACCAGATTTTACTGATAGACTCTGAGTTCCAAGGGCTACCCAGTCATTGACATGTGTCATCAGTGTCAGTTTGGGCCTGCTACTCCTTCCTGGGCCTCTATCTTCATTAGACAGTTTCAGTTCAGCACTTCAGCAGTATGGTTCATTTGTTGAAAATATTGTCAACACTGTATCCAGCTAGAGTCAGCCATGCAGGCCCAAAGGAGCACTCTCAATAGTCTGTACATGGAGCTAGCTAATGAGACACCCTCTGAAAATCCCTCCAGAATGTGGTGTCTTCCAGTGAAGTAACGCACTGTGTAGCTCATTACAGGAACTAAAATCTTTGATGCAGTGCCTATTTTGAAGTTCATGATTGATTTAAGGGCTCTTAGTAGTCTATTGGTGAGCTGGCTAGAGAGCATGATAGCTAGGTTAATAGCTATCAAGAGCCGTGTTAATAGCAATTGCTTTCTCATCCAGGGTAAACATAAGGATGATGGTCCCGAATCAACATTAGGATCTACCCAGGATCAACATGGCAATGACTGAACTGGATCAAAACTGGCAAACACTCAAAGAGGGTCTGTTCTGATAATGACCCCTGGAATCCTGTTGCTACGGCAAATCTATCCGTTAGGTAACTCATTAGCTTAACAATATGCTAGCTGTCTTACATTTTAGAAACTAAGATGAGCTACACAAAGCTTGTCTTCTTCACAAGTGGGTTTTCATCCTAATGTGGCTCAGCTAACAGTAACTTCTTCTTGCAGCTTACATGGTTGACAGCTTGTAAAATGAATCACAGTTTCATTTTGTGCATAAATTTATGAACTGAAATGCTGAGGCATTTGGAGGATTGTCATGTAGAGGAGCAGTAGACAGCACTTCTCCTGATAGTGGATTACATGACAGCGAGGGGTTAAAAGCAATCTTGTTCTAGGAACAGCTACGAGACACTGATCTAAGGAGATGCCTCACTTGAAGAGCCCTGTCCCAAATACTGCACTTTGCTCATGCATATGAGGCTGTAATGTGTCCTTTCATCTTCATGTACAAAGTGGTGCTCGCTAGTGCCCTCTATGCACCCTTAGTTGCAGTCTTTTCAACGGAGGTCCAGCTCGGGAGCTGCTTCTTGTCTAAAGTGCCTCAGTACAGATAAGGAGCAATCAGAGTGAAGGGTTTTGTTTACAGTTGCCTGACCAACATTAAATTGTAGTTTTTGATTTATTTAACTTGTCACTGGGCTGCTTTATGCTTACGACCTGAACACATATATACACACACACACACACACATAAACACACACACGCACGCACACACACACACATGCACGTACGCACGCACGCACACACACACACTCATTGTCTAGGTCTCTAACCTTACGACTGGTTGTTAGCTGTCTCTTTCAGCACTGCTTCATAGTGACCACCAGAGAAAAAAAAGAAAAGATAAACAAGTGAAGAAAGCATCTGCTCACAAAATAAAGTGTCAAGCAAAGCGGATAGGTCTGTTACATCACACTGAGCTGATAAACAGATCATTTTAAGAGAGAGAGAGAGAGAGAGAGAGAGAGATGAGTGAAGGACAGGAAGAGTGGAATGAGTCTAACATCATTCCAGATGAGAGCGGCTCTCCATTAGTCCAATTAGAGCCCACAGGCAAGAGGAGCACAGGGGGTTAGGAGGGGGGGGGGGCTCTTTTCTGATTAAGCAAATGAACGACTGACAAATTACAGCAATTTACCCATCAGACGCTCTGTCTACCTAAGACAGCGAGGTAATTAAGAATTATTGCATTTTCCTCCGCTTTGCGGGGGGATATTAATTTGAACAAGCAGCCTCACGCAAAAGCAAGAAGAAAGTGTGTAATTGGCAGAGCTTCTCCTGACGCCACTGTGGTTTGAGGCCTGGGCCTGCAGGCATCAAGTACCCGAGGCTTTGCTTCCATCACAGGCCTTATAGATCAATTTGATTTTTTTTTTTTGCTCAGATCCAAGCCATCTGCCTTGTTGGTACATTTGTGTGTTAATGCCCTGAAACAAGCTGCATTTTATCAAGAAGATACAAAGCCATACTCTGATCTGACTGTAATATGGTCTCATATTGGATACATATGTGAGCAACCTTAGTATTAAATTGCACTTTACACTTTGTCCAAAGTCAAATATGGCAAGATTATTAAAGTGTGCGCCACTGAAAGACACTTTTAGAAAGGCTGTCCAAACAGTCACATCAGAATATCTCACTTTTGGTGTGTGTGTTGCTGCAGGTACAACTGAACATCACTGTGTGGAGCTGAGTCTAAAGCTTTGGAGTTGAATCTCCATTCCCAAATGCCTGCAATTATTTGGTGATTTCGGCCCTAAAAAACTACTTTTAAAGACACTGGAGCAAGTTAATATTCTTACCGGCAAGAGTTACAGCTAAGTGTTCTGCACATTATACAAACCCATACAAATGTACTCACATGCACATACACAGCGTTCATGATGGCTGCATGATGAAGTAAAAGAAAGGAATTCCCTAAAGATGCACTATGCTAGGAGAGAGGGAAAGAGGTGGGAGGAGATAGAGAGAGAGACAGAGAGAGAGAGAGAGAGAGAGAGAGGGAGAGAGAGAATCGGGGCATTATGAAGAGTTTGTTTCTGGCGGTAAGTCTATGGCCGGCACTCGAGTCATTTGAATAATGCATCCTGGATGTTTTATGCATTAAGGTGGATGCACATTTGTTCCTCCATCAGGATCCAGCATAGTGGCTATGGTGCTTAAATAGCCTCCATTTACACACACACACAGACACACACACACACACACACACACACATGCATGTGCTGGGCACTCACTCTCTCTCTCTCTCTCTCTCACACACACACATACACACACCTACAAACACACACACACACACACACACATACACACACAAGCACATACACTCTGCCTGTAGTGGGCATTAACACCACTTTATATCTGACCATACCACATGACCATGTCCATGCATGAGCACAGACATGCAGTGAGGCGAAACAAGTATTCAGACACTTTTGCTTTTGGTATTTAATTGCAATATCATGATGCGCCCACCTCCGTACTTCACTGTAGATATAATGTTCTTGGGATCATACACACAATCTGAATAATTGCCAAGACTTTTGATTTTATCTTATGATGATACATTTTTCTAAAAGTAAATATTGCAGCCATCTCTGTGCTTTTTTGTAGAGGAGATTTATGTGGATGTGGAACAGATGATTGCAGTGCGGCTTGTTACTTATTGTTCTTTATGTAACTACTGTTTCTTCTGCTTTCAGGTCATCATGCAACATTTTTCAAGTGACTACTGGCTTCTCTCTTACCTTCCTTATCAAAAGTCTGAGAGTCTTGCATGGTGCACTTGTCCAGGAAAGATTACTTGTGGTTCGAGATAATATCATCAAACCAGTATTTTCTCTAGCTGTGTAACTTTTGTCTTTTGAGAACATAAGGGAGTTCCTACACTGTGGTTGCTGCTTGTTATGTGAAATCTTTCCTACTAATGACAATGTCTTATACGTTACAGTTATAACCATAATGACAACAGGTACAAATTGCACAAGAATTTTTATATATACATGTATATTTTAATATAGTGTCTGAATTATTGTTCCCATTTGATTTTATTTTTAAACATGTTGTTTAAAACATTATGTGCATAAATTTGAAGTGGATATATTTGATAAATAAGTGTATATACACACACACAGTAGCACAGCTGGATGCACTACTGGCCTACTTCTTTCTTCTTACTACTTTCATGCACAAAGAGAGAGAGAGAGAGAGAGAGAGCAAAAGGCAGAGAGAGAGCGAGAGTGAGAGAAGAGAAAGAGCAAGATCAGAGAGCAGAAAAGAAAAACACAAATACACAGACACACACCAAAATCAAAAGCCACAGAAAACAAATGAAAAAACGGTTTTGAACAGATGTAAGAAGATGAGGCGGTAAGACAGTGTCTTCAGTTCTGTGAGCTTTTACTGGCGGAGAGAAGAAGGAAGCGGAAGGAGTGGTGTACAGGTGAAAAGAAGAAAAAGAAAAGAAAGAGAGGGTGGAGAAGAGGAGTGAAGCGCTGCTTTGAGTGTTTTAGGGTTTGTAATGGACCAGGCCTATGCGTCATCCCTCCTGGATTAGAATTCCGGCTCGTATAAATAGGAGGGGTATTTTTAGCCCCTCCGTTTCTCTGTCCCCCTCCTCTGCCTTTTGCTGAAGAGTATTAATTACCAACCATCCATTCAGCCTAATAATACACTTATTAATGCTCCTAATGCAAGGCTCTCCAGCTAATGTAGCAATCACAGCCAATCTGGACTGGGGAGCATTGTGTATACTACAGTTATAGTTCCTCACCAAAGTCCATTAAATGGGCTGCAATGGACACAAGCAATTATGCTCAGTTCAGCGAAAGCTCATTACTAGAAAAACCAAAGAAAACACCCCCTCAGCTGGGAGTTTTGAGATTATAGCAGTGCCTATTTCATCAAACAACACACACACCCACACACAAACACACACAGTAGTTGATTAAACCTGTAATATCTACCACAGCTTCACTGTTTTGAGAAATACAGTCGTGTGCAAAAGTTTGGGCGCCCCTGGATGAATTAAGTACACGTCCTCTACAGAGAACACACTTCTGTTCTGCACTTTTTAATACACAATTACTGTTTACTGAATTCAGCCTGGTCCTGTTTTTGATCCCCAGCCAGGGAGGCTGAGGGTCCTTTCTTTTTGCATGTTCTCACCATGTCTGCATGGGCTTCCGCTGAGAGTGGAGCTTCCTCCCACAGTCCAAAGACTGCTTATCCTTAACCAGGGTTGCAGGAAGTGCTGGAGCCTATCCAGGTGGTCATAGGGCGAAAGGCGGAGAAACCCCCTGTTCAAGTTGTTAGTCCATGCCCATCAGATGACCTGGAGATGCTAAATTGTCCATTGGTGTGACTGTGTGTGTAAGTGTGTTTGTCTGTGTATCTACCCTGTGATTGACTTGTGACCTGCCCGGAGCGTTTGTCCACCTTTTGCCCTTATGAGCACTGGTATACACTCCCCTGCAACCCTGGTCAGGATAGGCGGCTCAGACAATGGATGGATGAATGGATCAGTCAGCCGATTGATTGGTCGATGGATGAATAGCTGGGTGAATTCAACATGTTAAAAAAAATGGTCTCTGCAAAAGTCTATATTTTTCCCCAATATGTTCCCTGCAAATAAATATAAACTCTGCACTAAAATTTGCAGATATATGCCATATTTAAGTTCCCTGTAGAGGATGTGTTAAATCAACAAAAAAGAGGTTTTCAAACTTTTGCACATGACTGTACATCATGATTGTCAGTCTTAGCACTCATAGCTAACTAATGCTAGCTGGCTTGCTTGTTGCTACTAACACTAACAATGTTTTCATGGACACGCCCAATACTGTGTTTGAAATACTATTCAGTACACTGCATACCCGCACCAGATTGGCGCTGTTGAAGCAAAACCATTAAGTTTTTTACACAGATGGAAAATGCAAGCAGCCACTTACAAAACTATTAGCGTCAAACTGTCGGGAAGAATCCCAACATAAATAGCCCAAAATTAAATCCAGAATAAAACTTACACTGAAAATCTTGACTTATAGAGTCATGACTAACTCTATAAAAGTCATGCAGGGCGACTCTCAACCAACGACTCATGCTTGAGATACTTGTAGTCAATTCATTGTGTTTTATCACTGAAATTAGCTGGAAAGACATTTTTGGATATATGTGTTATGCAAGAAGAAGCATGAGTTTAATTACAGGTCCTAACTAGACGACACAACATCCATCCAACTATCAGAACCTATGGCTGAATCTTCATCATCTCACTATGATCTGTAGTGTTTAGGATGGTTTAATTTAAAGTATCTTGGTCCAGATTAAGTGGAGTAGAACAGTCACCTCTGGAAAACACAGAGATTCCAGCAACATCAGACTGATCCCAAGACCTGTAGCATTTTCACAACCCTCCAATCACTGTTTAGCAACTGTTGCTAGCCACGTTTCCGGATGCATTATGAGATGCAGTATATAAAGAAGATGGCTCTGGCTGCATGCTGGAATTATTGGCCCGAGTTGTACGTCATCCGGCAGCATTGGAGGAATTCAGGCTGGTTGAATACTGTATACCGATCAGTACTTTTGGGTTGAGTCAATACACAAGCATCATGTAGCATTGTCTTTTCAACACAGCCCACGTTTTTCCGCACTTTGTAAACGTTTTGGGTCAAATGCACTCATATATGAGTAGATGTTGTAATTTTACAGTGATTTTCACGACAGAGTTGAACTTGGTTCTTCTAGTTACAGTCATTAAGGAATGGTATACAGATCTAACCCCATATACATGACCCTCCATGGTCAATGTACTCTTGCGTACATTGTTACTATGACAACAACATACATCAGCACTCTCTGATCTGCCCTGCAGTGTGAACAAAGACAGAACTGTGCTTGTTTATAGCATTATTTACTGAAACATGTGTGCCAGTGGAACCATTGTCACAGATAAAATGGCTTAAAACAAGTATAAAAGTTAACTTAATAAATATAAATATATATTTATTTGATATTAGTCTGACGTTGCAGCTGGAAAGTTGTAGAGGTATGTGGAGGTGTTTAGAGTGAGGGTAAGAGGTTCAGCAGTATAAAAGTACATATTACTGTTATGTTGTCCTGAGATATGAATTTATCACAGGATCCTAAACTGGAGACGAAAAACCCACAATATAAATATCCATCTATTTACGGTGTTTGTGTACATTAGCTGTTGCTCTCTTCCATTTTTCATTCATGTTCAGCTCTGCTGGATAAACAGTGTATGAAATTCTGTTATTCTGACCGCAGAACATTTCTTGTTGTATCATGAAATCATTTCATTGTCTGGACATTGTAAAACACCATAAAAAACAGTTCAGTTCATACTGCCCACCCCTAGCGCAGGGTGCAGTGACCATGAAGAATAAATAAAACGCAAGCAAAATAACATGTGTTAGAAGAGAAAGAGAGCAAGAGAGTGAGTGGCGCGAGAGATAGAAAGAGTATGTCTCAGTGGGCAGACTCCGGCGGTCCGGTACGTGCTGCCCAGATGGTCCGAGGGAGGACAAAAACAGAGCATTAATCACTATTCCAATTCCGCGTCACACCAACGAGCCATCAGGAACATTAGCCACCAATTATAGACTTCACCCTCACTACCAGGATCTTTTCCTCTCTTTCTCTCTCTCCCACTCTCACTCTCTCTCTCACACACACACTCACTCACACATAGTCCTGTCCAAAGCATCCAATTTGAAGTGATCAAGCAGAAGGTACATTATCATCTTCATCAAGTCTCCACCTACGTCTACAGCTCTAGACCTTCCAGACGTAGTGCTGAAGACACTCAGCTGAAAGAGGCCGCAGTGTGATTCAACTAACATGGAAAAACTCTTTTTCTTGTAAATGATGCTCAAATTGTGCTGCAGGACAAACATTATATGTCCAAAAGTTTGTAGACACCTGTTTCTTCTGAAATCAAGGTTTTTAATAGCACTACAAGAAATGACCTTGGCAAGTGAAATGATTTTAAATGGCCCATAACCTACATTTGTTGTCTCCCCAGTAGTCAGCTTATGACATTCATGTGGTTTTACATACCAGCAGCAGTCATAATTTATATTTCTATAACTGTTTTCCAGCATCTTTTTATCTTGTAGAATTGAACAGGCTGTTTCTAACTGGGCCTTTGAGTCTGATAAATGTAAGTGACCTCTGTTCTGATTGGCTGAGCCTCATTCAAAAAGCAGTACAGACTGAAACACTGCTTATAACTTCATGGTAAGTGGTAAATGTCTTTAAGCTGAATAGCTGGATACATGTAAAAAACTGTTTTTTAAATTCATAAAAACAAACCATTTACACCATGGACAGTTCCTAATATGTAATTAATATAATTAATAATATAACATAATATAATATAATTTATATATGTAAAATTTGAGATTGTTGGAACAATATTCTAAGACTATTTAACTTATTTCTAGTGGTTATTACGAGTTTTATGTCATTTTATCTGGAGAAATTAGAAGTTGTTTTATTATAATGGTCTGTCATTATGTTTTATGCATTAGGTACGGTGACCTCAGACTCATGTGTGGCCACTCTACACTGGCAGAGCTTTTCTATGGAGATTACACAAGCTGTGTGTGTGTGTGTGTGTGTGTGTGTGTGTGTGTGTGTGTGTGCATCTAAACACCTCTTTCAGCCATGGTGGCACCTTAAAGTACTTATTCATTAGAAGGGCTGTCTGGACACTTTTGGCCATATAGTGTAGACCAGTGGTAACCCTGCTTCTGGAGATCCACCTTCCTAAATCTAATCTGCTCTGATTAAGGAACTTCTTCAGAAGCCCCTGATTGGCTGGAGCATTAAGTAAATAAGGGTGTGGGGGTGGGGGTGGGGTGCAGCATGTTAGATGCAGGTTCCAGTAAAAGGTAAAAGATCTCCTGGAGGAGGACTGGTGAACACTGGTGCAGGCATCGTGGCTTCTTTTTCAAGGAAAAAAAGGACCTGATCGTTAGCACAGTCCCTGCTGCCATCACGTGGAGAAAATAAAAACTGCACCTATTCAACCCAGAGGTCAGTGGAGGTCACAACATTTGTGCCAAATTTCAGGTCATGCATGTCACATTATATTCTCCACTACAAGCTCAAAACACTCTTTTTTCATTCTCTGTACCTGTTGATTACATGGTCGCCCTATGTGTGTGTGTGTGTGTGTGTGTGTGTGTGTGTGTGTGTGTGTGTGTATATGCATTTATTTGAAGGCACCACGAGTCATCTTAATAATTTTCTCCTCACCTGTCAGTCACGCGCGCTCAATATCCTTCACGCTCTCGTTTAGTCTCCATTCAGCCTCCATTCATATTTCATGAGGCATACGTTAAAAGCAGTGTTACTCATTAGCATGGGTTATGCTGGGTATGACTCCTCTTGTATCTACATCAGTGTATGTGTGTTTGCGTGTGTGTGTGTGTGTGTGTGTGTGTGTGCTGTAACAGACTAGCTGTAAATAATAACACGATTTCTCATCACGCCCGCAATCTGTCCTCTCTCTCTCTCTCTGCATCTCTCTCTCTCTCTGTATCTCTCTCTCTCTCTCTCTCTGCATCTCTCTCTCTCTCATCACATGCAACCGATTGCATTTTCTGATAAGCCTGCCTGTCTCCTCCATTAACCTCAGCTCTGCTGGGTCCCTAACAGACAGAAAGCACCCGACCTCTGTGCACCATCACGCTCGGAACACCCTCCTCCGCAGGAACCGCACTGTTCATCACTGAGTTGAGTTTAGCTTCTTATTCACCAACTTCTTATTCTTACTTTCCATTCCACTTTAAATGGTGCAGCAGATACATCAGAGTACCTTACCTTTAATTCAGGTGTTCTCAAAGTCATCCCAGTCAGCGTTATCTCATCAAGCACATCTAATTCAGCTCTTTTAATAGTCAACATGCTCCCCGTGCGCTTGGTCTGGTGTGTAAGAGCAGAGAAAAACAAAAGTTAGTTACCCGGGACTGATTTAGGGAGCCCTTCCTTTAAGGTGTGAGTGTTGGGTTGACTGTTTAGGGATGGAGATCCACAAAAACACTTTAGATGGTCTATTTCAACACTGTGTGTGTGGGAGCTTACGTATGTTCCTGGAGTGCTATGTTCCCTCAGCTGTTCATATGTGACATCATCACATCACACCTTTCCTGTCACATTCCTGTGCCTTGAGATGATTAGCTATAATTTACAGCTGCTAATTGTTTCCTGTGCATTAATATACATATGGTGCAATATTATTCATTCTGGAAGGTTTACATACACTTCCCACTTTTGTGTTACACTACTTTATTGTCTACTTATTGTATTGTCTTAGATTTACATCCCATTCACACTTCTGTTACATTGCTATATTGTCTATTACTTTATTGTCTCAGATTTACGTCCCATTCTCACTATTGTTACACTGCTATATTGTCTGTTTATTGTACTGTTTCTGTAATTCCTTGCACTTTGTTCAGCGCTGCTAACTGTGTCCTGTGCAATATCATACTTGTGGTACAATGCTAATCATTCTGGAAGGTTTACATAGCATTCACACCATACTGTTTACACTACTGTCACAATTATTGAGTCTATTTTTGTGTTGTGTACGTTGTTTCTGTTGTAACCTGCACTTTGTTGAATGTTGCTACATGTTGCACCGTGGTCTGTGGAGAAACGTGTTTTTTCACAGCTGCTGATCACAGTAAAGTAACTGTGAACCTTGAACACACCACAAACCTGACACATTAAGGAAACCCCTGTCACAGTTACTTATGTCATGTTTAAGGTCCTGGGGGTCACCAAAAGTTCCAGGTAAAGGGGGCTGAAAAATGATGCAGAGAAACATACGGACTACAGTCTGTAATTGTAAACTACAAAATGTGCCTACAGTGCAAAAGTCTATGCACCTATGCAAATTGTTTAAAGCCTTTTTTCTCAGCGTGTGATAAAGTATCTTTATGCTAGTTGATATTGTGTGAGCTGGTGAGGAGAACACAGGTTCGGTTCCAGATTCCTCCTCGGTTCCTCCAGCCGTTGTT
>JBBPCZ010026786.1:0-14069 GCA_037974445.1 Brycinus macrolepidotus
AAAACTCTGCTTTACCTTCCTGTTACAATGAAATGACTTCCGGGCGCACTGAGAACTGTCGCGCACACACCTGCTCTTGCATTCATGTACAGGCAGCGCGTGCGCAAGTGTTTCAGTGGTGTGTGCAAGCGGTGTGCACGCGCGCAATGTATTTTGTCCTATACGGCTCTACATACTAAAGATCTGTGTGCCACACACACACATATACACATACACACGCACACACACACACACACACACTCACACACTGCTGGTGTCTATGACAGCAGGTCTCAAGAGATCAGGTGAAGAACAGCGTTAATGTGTGTAAGTCTCTTCAATGCTCTGAGATCAAAACATCATTAGAGCTTCTCCTCATCATCTCCTCATCATCCCCAGCTCTTCTGCAGGCTGTCCAGCTCTTCTGCAGCTCCTCCAGCTCTTCTGCAGCCACTCCAGTTCTTCTACAGCTCCTCCAGCTCTTCTGCAGCTCCTCCAGCTCTTCTGCAGCCACTCCAGTTCTTCTACAGCTCCTCCAGCTCTTCTGCAGGTTCTCCAGGTGCTCGGGGGCTCCAGGATGAGTTTTCTCACATCTGATCTTCCGTTTTGATTGACGAGTTCTGAATGAAATGTTTGTTAAAGAGCCATAACCACACAAAACACACTTTATATCATTTTTATAAGATAAACAGTGTATGAAAATGGTTAGAGAAGCCAGAATGCCAACCAATCAGCTGTCAGTAGCCAGAATGCTAACCAGTCAGAACTCAGTAGCTAGAATGCCAACCAATCAGTTCTCAGTAGCCAGAATGCCAACCAGTCAGAACTCAGTAGCTAGAATGCCAACCAATCAGAACTAAGTAGCCAGAATGCCAACCAATCAGCACTCAGTAGCTAGAATGCCAACCAATCATCTTTTAGTAGCCAGAATACTGACATCATACTGTACTAAATATTCAGTGAGAATTTGCTCATTGGCGCCCTCTAGTGCTTTTCTCTATAATGAGAACTGGAAGTAGACAGGCTCCTCATAAACTGACTCTCCCTGACCCTGCCCCGCCCCGACTCGCCTCCTGAAATGTTCTGATTGCAGTGTTCTCCATGCGCATTCCTGCGCGTGTTCAGAGGACGCAGGAATAAATAGGTCCTGAATAAACCTACAGAACCCCGTCTGTGCCCTTCTGTTCTCACGCCTGTGTAGAAACAGCAATTATGCCATTATTTGATAACTAAAGTTTAAGCAATTAATTCTGGATCATCCCTGCAGCGCTAATTGGGCAAGGCAGGTAATTTTCTCATTTTCCTGCACGGCTCATTGTGAGCTCTGTGTTCAATAAAAACTTTAAAAAGAACCTGCAATTACCGCTCAGACCTTTCGACCCTTCACTGAGAGACCCGGTGTTCCTGGATCTGCCAGGACCTACTGTCTGGGGTTCAGCAATTAGTGAGAAGAGCTGTCCTTCTTAATCATTTACTGTTATGATTTTAAACATTTTTTTCTTAACTCTGTCCTAACATTATTTTTCTTAACTCTGTACTAACTGTCAGTGAATCAGTAAATCGGTGAATCAGTCCGTCAGGCAGTGAATCAACTGGTGAACCAGTGATTGAGTCAAACAGTCAGTGATTCAGGCAGTGTTACAGGGAGTCAGTGGTTCAGTGAGTCAGTCAGTGAGTCAGTTGGTCAGTGAGTCAGTTGGTCAGACAGTCAGTGATTCAGTCAGTGTTCTTGTGAATTAGTCAGTCAGAGAGTCAGTCTGCCAATACTTAAGTGTGTCAATGAATCAATCACCCGGTGATTAAGTGAATCAGTTAGAGAGTCAGTTGGTCAGACAGTCAGTGATTCAGTGAGTGAGTGAATCAGTCAGTGATTCAATTAGTGATCTAGTGATTGGGTAAATGAGTGAGTGAGAGACTGAGTCAGTCAATGATTCAGTCAGTGAATCAGTGAATCAACTGATGATCCAGGCTATGAGTGAACCAGTCAGTGAGTCAAGTCAGTGTTCTAGTGCATCAGTCAGTCAGAGAGTCAGTCGGTCAGTACTTAAGTGTGGAGTAGTGATTCATGAACAGCATCTCTCTGTTCTGAAAAAGCTCCGACCTTTAATTATCGATGCCACATGTGATTGAAGAGTCTCCCGGCAGAGTGAGGATTAACTCAGACGTGTTCCAGAATAAAGCAGCTCAATATTCTAGTTTATTCTACTTTTTTTATGTTTTCAGTGCAAATCAGGTTAAATGAGTGGCTGTTAATCAGCAGTGGTTTACATCAGCAGCATACATGATTGTATGTGTGTGTGAGAGTGTGTGTGGTGAGGAGGGATGTGTTGAGGCAGTAGTGCAGTGGAAAGACTTACAGAGATGAGTGTGTGTGTGTGTGTTTGTGTATGTGTGTGTGTTGTTGAGTTGGATGTTGGAGGAGAGGCAGCAGTGCAGTGGAAGGGATTACTGAGATAAGATGAGTGTGTGTGTATGTGAGTGTGTGAATGTGTGTGTGTGTGCGTGTGTGAGTGTGCGTGTGCTGCTCCGTCTGCTTGTGTGTGAGCAGGAGTCGGAGGTGTTAAAAGCTCCAGGGCTCCGGGTTCTCTGTGCTGTGGAGATCTGGAGTTCCATCTGATCACACTCGGACTGAATCATGGAGATTTCAGGTAGTGTGGAATAATTTTATAATAAAAATAATGATAATTTTATGAATGCCTGTACTGCTATAGGTCTCATTATCAGCCCGAGGAGGACAAAGAGGGGAAAACAGCTAACAGTTAAGATGATACTTGTTATTAGAGGGAGAAAAAAGGCCAAAATAACAAAATAATGGACAGTAATGCCAGTTATTAAGTGTTTGATTGATTATTAGTAACCAATAACTGTTTGCTTCGTTAATAGTGACCAATAACTGTTCATTCATTATTAGTGATCAGTAAGTGTTTGATTCATTATTAGTTGTGAATAAGTGTTTGATTCTTAGTGACCGATAAGTGTTTGATTCATTATTAGCGATGAGTGTTTGATTATTAAAGACCATTAAGCGTTTGAATCATTGTTAGTGATCAATAAGTGTTTGACTGATTATTAGTAATCAATAAGTGTTTGATTAATTATTAGTGATTAAGTGTTTAATTCATTATTAGTGGCCGATAAGTGTTTGATTCATTATTAGTGTCCGATAAGTGGTTGATTCATTATTAGCAGTGAGTGTTGGTTTATTAATGACCATTAAGTGTTTGAATCACTGCTAGTGACCAATAAGTGTTTGACTGATTATTAGTAATCAATAAGTGTTTGATTAATTATTAGAGATGAACAAGTGTTTAATTCATTATTAGTGACCAATAACTATTATTACCAGTATACCAGTTATCATATTACCAGTATCTATTATTATACCAGTGACCGTTATTAGTGAATATGTTTTAATTAACAGAAGAGCATTTAGACAGATAGACGTTCATAAACACCCAGCAGTGTTGCTAAGATACATATCAGATTGTGATGAATGAATGAATGAATGAATTGTAGATAACAAAGACAGTTTGGGGCGGGTAACCTTCAGGAGGGTTTTTTTTTAGCCTGAGGGCGGAGCTTAAGGTAATGGGCTGTTGCCGGGGCAACAATAGCTCAAATATGTGCGCATCCCGGGATAGACAGGACAGAACTGATCAATTACTGATCAATAGAGCATCTGTTTCCCTCTAAATGTTAATCCAGCTGGTCTTCATCTCATCTTCACCGCTTCTCCAGCCTCAAACTAAAGAACCAAACAGGAGAACATGCAGGGCCTACTACAGAGCACCTAGAACCACTGTAATTCACATATTACATTAATATTACTCATGATCAACATTCATCTGTTCGAAAGAAGAACATGCTCACATTTATGAATTAATCAGAAACATAAAACGGAAGAAGAAAAGAAAAACATCTACATTTTTACAATATTAAAAGACAATAATTAACCCCCCAAAAAAGAAAGGCGGTGATATGCTGTAAATCACAATATCTAATTATTTTATTTTACACACAGTCACTGCTGTGAGAAAATCTTGCATCTCTACAATGGACACTTGTAGAAAACAGGGCAAAAAACATTCCTAACTTTATGTAAAATTGTATTCCAAGTATTTTTGGGTAATTTCTATTTGACCATTCATCATAAAATTTCCAAAAATTGCTTAAGAGTGTTAAATACCGAGGGTCTCTGTAGGTTGGACAGCGGTGTGGATAACACACTGAATTACAGCTCCTTTCTCCTGGATGAAGGTTCATAAAGTGCAGAGCAAAGAGCAGCCCTGTTCCAGCAGCCACCAATCTGACCAGCCAGTCACGGCGACGCTGCACAGACCCCAAATATAACAATACAGTCGACTCATAATTCAGTTCAATAGATGATTCAGGACTCACGGTTCGATTCACTCACTATATTTTCAGCAGAGTAAGACTGAAAATTAACAAAGATCTCACAGCTTATATTTAGTCCTTCTTAAGCATGAAGAAAGCAGTTTTCAAATCGCAGTTTTCCCACATTCTGCAGAATCCATAAGTGTAACGATTCACTCAGTTCATCATTTGATTCAATTCACAATACTGAGTTCACTATTCAAAATTCTCACATTGAGAATAACATTTGAATGGAGGGTGTATGAAGTGAATGCACTGGACTGGGTAGTTGATCAGCACTATAAATCAAATATCATAATTAATAGAACAGCTAATCTCCACTTTACCTGATCGTGGACCTGGACCTGAACCTAGAAGGCATGTTGATATAATAAAGATATTTATCAGATATTTGAAATAATGATCCTTTGATCTGAGCGCCCACAAGGGAACTAAAGCAGCAGAGAAAACTCACAGTGTCCTTCACCAACCAGCCTGGAGGACCTTTAGGAACAAAGTCCACTCTTCATGTCTGGCAGGTCAGTCAGAACCTGGACCAGAACCTCCTGTGAGAAAAACACAACATCTGACCGCTGGAGCTTTGGGGTTTGAGGAGAACGGGTTTCATACAGATGTTACAGGCTCTTTCTCTCTCTCTCTGCTCTCAGCAGGAGCATCTTCAAACAAAACCTCATATCTTCAGATCAGGAAAGGTCAAACATTCTCAACTAACAGTGGAAATTACTGTAAACAGATATTTTTCCAGTTCATTCTGGACCATTTTCAACTGGTCTGTTGATCGTGATATTTTTGCTGGCATTTCAAACTAAGCAAAAAAGAAAAGAAGAAAGGAAAATTTTCATACAAGTGCAGCTGGACAGTGTAGAGCCTCCTGGTGGTCATATGTATGAAGTGACTGTGGGTCAGAACGGCTCTGTGCTGGTGGTCCTGGTGGGAGCAGTGCAGGGTCTTATCAGATCATCAGGAACTCTAAACATCTCTGAAAAAACCTAGACACTTTTATTAAAGACTGGATTAGGAAACACGTCTGTATCATGTTCCACTGTCTGACCTCAGACTGTTTATTCATTCCTCTACTCGAATATATACAGCGGGTAAAATAAGTATTGAACACATCACCAATTTTCTAATTAAATATATTTCTAAAGGTGTTATTGGCATGAGATTCTCACCAGATGTCGGTAACAACCCCTCCAATCCACACATGCAAAGAAATCAAACCATAGATGTCCATAAATGCAGTTATGTGTAATAAAATGGAATGACACAGGGAAAAAGAATTGAACACATGAAGAAAGAAAGATGCAAAAAGGCATGGAAAGTCATGACACCAGCTGAAATCTATCAGTGATTAGAAAGCAATCCTGCCACTTAGTGCAAAGTAATATCAGCTGGTTCAGTCCCAACTGATGGCCTATAAAAAAGTGTCTTATTACCAAGGTGTCACAAAAGAAACATCTCATGATGGGTAAAACCAAGGAGTTCTCTCAAGACCTTCGCAACCTTATTGTTGCAAAACACACTGATGGCATTACAGAAGAATTTCTAAACTACTGAAGGTTCCAGTGAACACTGTTAGGGCCATAATCCGGAAGTGGAAAGAACATCATTTCACCATAAACCGGCTGCGACCAGGTGCTCTTCGCAAGATTTCAGACAGAAGAGTGAAAAGAATTACCAGAAGAGTTGTCCAAGAGCCAAGGACCACTTGTGGGGAGCTTCAGAAAGACCTGGAATTAGCAGGTACAATTGTTTAAAAGAAAACAATAAGTAATGCACTCAACCACCATGGCCTGTGTGCACGCTCACCATGCAAGACTCCATTGCTGAAGAAAAAGCATGTAGAAGTGCGTTTAAAGTTAAACAACATTTAGACAAGCCTGTGAAATACTGGGAGAATATAGTCTGGTCAGATGAGACCAAAATTGAACTCTTTGGATGCCATAATACACACCATGTTTGGAGGTCAAAATGCCCTCCATATCACATCAAAAACACCATACCAACAGTGAAGCCATAGAAACATGCTTCATATAATTGAAGGAAGGATGAATGTACCGAGACATTCTTGATAAAAAAATCTGCTGCCATCGACCAGGATGATGAAGATGAAATGAGGGTGGACGTTTCAGCAAGACAATAATCCCAAACACAGCCAAGGAAACTCTCAACTGGTTTCAGAGAAAGAAAATATAGCTGCTAGAATGGCCCAGCCAGTCACCTGACCTGAATCCTATAGAAAATCTATGGAAAGAACTAAAGCTCAGAGTTCAAAGAAGGGGCCCACGGAACCTTCAGGATTTGAAGACTGTTTGTGTGGAAGAATGGGCCAAAATCACACCTGAGCAATGCATGCGACTAGTTTCTCCATACAGGAGGTGCCTTGAAGCTGTCACCACCAACAAAGGATTTTGTATGAATTATTAAATAAATTTCAGTGAGCGTATTCAATACTTTTTCCCTCTGTCATTCCATTTTATTATACATAACTTAATCTATGGACATCTATGGTTTGATTTCTTTGCATGTATGGATTGGATGGGTTGTTCCCGACATCTGGTGAGAATTTCATGTCAATAGGACCTTTAGAAATCTACTTAATTAGAAAATTGGTGACGTGTTCAATACTTATTTTACATGCTGTATATAAAATGTAAATCTGTGTGTTAAATGTATATATATGCAGTATCATATATGCACATACGCACAGGCACACACACACACACATCACTTTTTCAGATTTGCCAAGCTGTGGTCTAATTGGATCACTCATGTATAAACACAACCACATTTATGGAGCGAAATGACTGATATATATTTAGAAAATTTAGGATCCTCTCATCTGTTCAGGAAACAGGCTGCTTGGTGAACACACTCTCTTCTTCATTTATTTTTTATATACATTTTTATTGCTTAATGTTATCTTTTTTTGCAAACATTCTGCATTATTTATTATAAATAATTTAATTCCACGTATCTTAAATATTTACTCAAAATCATACAGAACGCTCAACATGAAAAATGAATAAGACAATAAGGTTAATTTAAAGAAATTAAATTGTATTTGCTGTAGCCCTGTTATCGATTTCTGTAATCACAATGTTTTTAGGTTGTGAAATGTACTTTTAATTTTTTTTTTAATTAATTAATTATAAAAAATCAACATCTGAGGAGCTAGATTCCACTTCATTTGATGAAATAGCTTTCTGCGAGGAGCTTTTGGAGGCAGACGTCTGGATCCATTCACCTCCACTGTGAACCATTCAGACTCTGAGTGTTTCACACTAAACACATTCTAAGCACTTAATTATGGGGGAAATTATTGATCGTCAGTGTGACTCATCGGCGCCTCTGTTAAGGAAATTCAGCTCTGATCTCATTAAGCATTGACTCATTGGCTGAGCTTTTCTGAGCAAAGGTCACGTTTTAAGGTGCTCCTCGGCTCCTCTGACAGTTGGAGGGGTTTAAAATGTAAAAGAACATTGAGGCCTCATTACAAATGCACAGACGTCTCACACCCATATGAATAAATCTGATCCCTCAAACCAGTTCTGGAGGCGCATTCAAGCTTTTCTAATGTCTGTGTTTATAAAAAACTGCCATGCACTGACAGAAACCGCATAATGCCTTTTGCCTGTAATTTATGATCACGTCTTTGTTTTTAGGCTGAATTCTGAATTTTCTCTCTCCCCCGTCACTCCGTATCACTGTCTTTTGTCTGGGTGCTTAGGGTGGTCCTCCCCCTCCTCCATCACTCAGTACAACTGTCCTCTCCCTCTCCCCCACCACTCAGTATAACTGTCCTCTCTCTCGGTGGGTAGGGTGGTCCTCCCTCTCGCGCAAGCACACAGTATAACTGTCCTCTCTCTCTCTGGGTGTGTTGGCTTATCATTAATAGTTATTCTGATATTATTACATCATTCTGATTTACTCCTTCCGTATGAAAAATAGATCACAGTTTACAGAGGGCAGCCTTCTAAACTTCATTTTAGGTAAATATTAGATTAATATCAAATTAATATCTTTAATTAATTAATGATGAATCCCTCAGGCACAGCCAGCAACAGTATGGAGGGCAGCGGCAGTGTGGAGCCCCCCAGTGGCCGTGTGTATGAAGTGATTGTGGATCAGAACAGCTCGGCCAATCAGAGCTACCCATTTGCAGACGTGGAGCTGCTGCAGGCATTTAAGCCGCTGATTGTTCCCTGCTATGTGCTGGTGGTCCTAGTGGGGGTCTCTGGAAACTACCTGCTCATCTACGTTATCTGCCGCTCGCGCAAGATGCACAACGTAACCAACGTCTTCATCGGGAATCTGGCCTTCTCTGATATGCTGATGTGCGTGACCTGCGTGCCCTTCACGCTCGCCTACGCCTTCAACCCCCACGGCTGGACCTTCGGACGCTTCATGTGTTACCTGGTGTTCCTTGTCCAGCCTGTCACCGTCTACGTCTCTGTCTTCACGCTCACGGCCATCGCCATGGACAGGTGAGTCAAGTCCATCAGAACCATAAAAGCAAAAGAACTTCTCTGGGTCACCATATTAAAAGGGAATTTTACACAATACACAATACAAAATAAAAAACAATTACTGACACATTCCTAAAAAATTACATATTTATAATTTACAACAGAAACAGAAGTGTACTACTACAAAAAAAAAAAATAATAATAATAAAGGAAGTTTAATGTCAATTAAAAAAGGAATTTTAAAATCACAAATTGGAAAAAATATCACAATAAATAAATATCACCACAGACCTTTTTGGTGGTCCTTGCATGCCAACTTTGACCAATAAATGCTTTATATAATAATAAACAAAACAACAAAAAAGATAAAACACATATTTGAAACCAAAACTACATTCAGAATATTACAGTAAACATGTAGGGTTTAGAACATAGGGTTTAGAGACCAATGCTATGACTGGAAGCTTTTAAATGTTTGAAATCGCAAATTTGATCCCCTGAGTGGTCCTCCCTCTCCCCCATCACTCAGTATAATTGAGAGTCAGAATCCTAAGATGAAAAGATCCCTTGAAATTCCTGCTGTCTCTCTGGTAACGGGAATCTGAAAGTGTTTTGAGGGCAAGCAGCATCTGCTCCACATGCTGATGTTTCAGAGATAAGCTGGAGACTGGCAGCAGAAGAAAGAGATGGAGTTGTGTGTGTTGGGGTGGGGGTGTTACCATTACTGTCCAGTCCAGAGGATTCAATTTCCCAGTCCAGCTCTGAAGTGTGTTCCTCTGACTTCCTCAAGGTCACTTCAGCAAAGCAACCTGAAGAAACTTTGTTCTGGAATTCGTTGCAAGACTCTGCCTGGCAAACGCTTGAGGACGAATGTTTGTCAGGTTTGCAATAAACAACCATGTTAAAGTCCAGTCAGGTTTATTTAGAAGGAAACAGTCTCACCTTTAAGTGTTCGTGCCAGTATTAGTGATTTGGGAATAAAGCGAGAGACCACGCCCACTTTCTCCCCTTGTTGTGATGTCACTCATCAGCACTCAAATCTATCAGGTATTTAAAATACATTTAAAGGACCAAAACAGTCTCAGTCTGTGCAAACAGGAGGGTTATGGCAACTCTCAAGAGTCAACTTTGGCCCCACTTTGAGCAGTTCTACAGTGTATAACAATAATAATAAATAAAACAACTTAAGAGACAACAATGACAGGACCATCTATAGAACAGGAAGAAAAACAAACGTGAATAGTGTGTCTAAAAGCATAAATATAAAGAATGTTATGTCCAGAAAATTAAATAAAAAATGATGTGTTCACTTAGGGATGCAGGCAATGAAGTTAACAACAACAACAACAACAACAACAACAATAATAATGCTACAGTCCACAGCACTTTAAAACTAAAGCAAGAGCATGTGATAGTAATCCAAACCAGCTAATAAATAGAGAACAGCGTAAAAATTAAGTAAATCTTCTCAGACTGCCGGTGTTCTGCAGTTTCACAAACTCATACCAAACATCAGTTTAAATATTCAGTGCTCAGCGAGTGTGTTTCTTTTTCCCAGTAAAACACTATAAACCACAAATAAACACAAATGAACAAACACTGTAGTGTTCCAGCGACTAAACCTCTTTCAGAATGCAGAGGGATCAAAGGTTTCAACTTCTGAAAGAGTTGGTGAATCTACCCGTGCCCCCTTCGCTCTTCTAAAACAGAAAGTAGTCCATCCTGTAGGGGATGTGGCACAACCCCAACACCACCTACCCGCATCCACTCCCTCAAGGGACCAGGAACCACATCCCAGCCCCTCAGAACACCCAGTGTCACTGTTTGCCTAAAGATCTTTTGGCACTGCAAGACATTGTTTTTGTTGCAATCCCCCCCAAATACCCCACCAAAGTAAGCGTGACAGCTGGCATTCAGGTGTGCATGTCTGAATATTCAGTATTTTCTTGTCGTTAATAAAGAGAAGGCATTTAAAGGATATTAAAAAACTGTCCCAGAGTTTCCGCTTGTTCCTCTCCTGCTCCTGCTGTTGTCTCCACAGGTACTATGCCACAGTGCATCCGCTGAAGAAGCGCATCTCCATGGCAGCGTGTGCGTACGTCCTCTCAGGCATCTGGCTGCTGTCCTGCGTGCTGGTGGCTCCGGCCGTGGCACACACCTACCATGTGGAGTTTGAGGGAGAAGACCTGATCATCTGCGAGGAGTTCTGGTTGGGTCAGGAGACGGAAAGACTGGTCTACGCCTACAGCACCCTGCTGGTCACCTACATCCTGCCGCTGTCCGCCGTGTGCGTGTCCTACCTGTGCATCTCTGTTAAACTGCGGAACTGTGTGGCGCCAGGTCACCGGACGCAGGACCAGGCCAAAGCGCAGCGAGCCCAGAAGCGGAAGATCTTCCGTCTGGTGTTTCTGGTGGTGGCAGCATTCGGCGTGTGCTGGCTGCCCATCCACGTCTTCAATGTGCTACGGGACATCGACATCCGCCTCATCGACAAGCGCCACTTCCTGCTGATCCAGCTGCTGTGCCACCTGTGCGCCATGAGTTCATCCTGCTGCAACCCGTTCCTCTATGCCTGGCTCCATGACCGTTTCCGTGCCGAGCTGCGCAAGATATTTACCTGCAACCGACGTATCGGTATCTCAGTCAACCACTCCGCCAATGCTGGCGTCGTGCTGTGACCCTGAGGAGGCCAAGATCAGGAACGCCAACTTCTACACCAGACAGACCTCAAAGACTGAGATCAGACTGAACCCTGTTACTCATCATCCTGGTTCCCCTTCAGCAGCTTTGCAGAAGAATCGGGAACATCCAGATACAAAACTCTGGCACATACCACGCGACCGGACAAGTTCAGGAGAATCAAACTCGATTATTTCTGGGTCGCAGTTCTGCAAAAATTTGCTTTGAACTCCAGAGCACCAGGATGTCGGACTTCATTACAGGCGTCACTCCACCAGCTTCCAACTTCTAACCACCCTCCCATCACACGGCCTGCACTGTTATATCTGATCTCTTCAAGCATCTCGTCTCCAGAAGCACTATGTGTCCTAAATCACACTTGCTCATCTATCTGAATAAGCTTTACATCTTCTTACACTACGCTCTATTTAAATATCTAGCACTTAGAACACTCTTCTGGTTCTCCCACAGCCCTGAAGCTTAAGTGTTTCCTCAATTGTAAGCCGCTTTGGATAAAAGCGTCTGCCTAATGTAATGTAATATAGTGTAATGTTATCCACTCACTGTATTCAGTTATTCACATTTTAGTTTGTCTCATTTAATTTACACTAATTCATTTATTTTTCAGATTTAGTCATTTGGGAAGGGTACTAAATTAGAGAATTAGAGAAATTAGAGTGTTTAACATACTGCTACCACTACGAACATGCTCTCATTTAATGGATTGTATTATGGCATTCTATTATGCTGAGGAATTCTTACTGACTTGTTTAGGACTCGCAGTGTCAGGACATTTTTATCAAGACTTTTCTGATGTGTTTGGGCCTTTCGTCCACTTGTAAAGTGTTTTGAGACACTGAAAGTGAACCTTCTGGGTGAAGGAACATTTTCGTCGTTGCCGTAGAAATGGGAAAACTGAGTATTTGTCCCATAATGTCAGAGTGTGTTCGTCACCTCATTGGTTTACATGGGGCAATTTTATGTGATGGTGGGCGGAGCCAAAACAATGCTGGTGTTAACCTGCTAACAGGACTTTAGACATTTCTACACATCTACGGTTCCTCTCCCACTGCACTGAGGAACCAAGGGGTCACAGAGGTCACCACCACACTCAACACCCCCACAACCTGGACATCTCAATAAGCTTCGTTTATGTCCTGACTTCTCCTGATCTGAAGACACAGTCTCCTAAACATCAGATCTGACCAGCATGTGGATCCACTGGACCCAAAGATCACTCAGAATCAGGGACGTGGGCAGGAGAAGATGGTTTATTAATTATTGGGACACAGCCGCAGACCCCTTGACTACGTGTTTTTAAAAAACGTGTGAACGGCCCCTGAGTGTTTACACAGAAGGGAGATGCAAAGAGGCTGGTGCTAATGCACTCTTAGTGTTTTATGTCATTGCAACTTTAATTTGTCAACATGTACTGTATATGAATCATGCTCTTTACATTACATATGTATAAATGTGTATACATATGACTTATTTATTTATTTAATGTTTTGTATGTGTTGTGTTAACTACTGTTTGCAAATCAAATTACCTTCAGTGACATTAAAGACACTCTGTAATCCAGTCAGTTGCCATGGAGACTGACATTAAGGGAAATATGGTGATGGCAGAAGCAGGAATTGGCATTTTGTTTGCCGGAAATTTCAGTGATGCACTTTCCTACTTGCTTTTAGGGATATGTATCTATTTTACTGATATTGATATCGATACCAGTACTTAACGATACTCTTATCCTAATCTCTATTTTGAATGATCATGGTGATTGGCTATCCAAACAAGTCTCCTGACCAATCAGAAAACCGCAGTAGGACTGTCAGTGTAATAATGGCAGGTTCAGCCAGGTTTAAAGAGGACCAGGAAAATAAACTGAGACATTATAAATCAGATAAACAAGACAAATGAGCCTAACGAGATGACTGCACTACTCCACTGCTGCCATGGCAACATACATCACTCCAATTGGTCAGATTTCAGTATTTGTGTGTCTGTGCAACCTATTTTTCTACAGGATGTAAAAAAAAAAACGAAGATGCTGCCCTTAATCTGATGAAGCAATTAACGTGTTGAAGTTCAAATGAATTACTGAGCTCATGAAGGCCAGTATGTTTATTCTGAGGTCAGAAATGCGAATTATAATCAAACTAGACATGCACAAAGTCGAACAGTGATGAGGTTGTCTGCGGTGAGCAGGGATCGATCTAAAAACCACTTAGTCCTAATTAATGAGACCTTTTACAGAGTAAACAGTTCAGGAACTGATCAATAAGACTCTATTGGGCTGAATAAAAACATCAGCAGTGCAGTGAAGATGAATCTCACACAGAAAATTGAGAAGTACACAAAACCAAACTGTTCAAACATCTTCCTTTTGGTTGGGTTTAAGGTTCAAAATTAGACATTAATGACCCTGTTGTACTGTTAAGGGTATGTTTACACAGTTCCTTCCTTGGACCTGGGGTCCGTTCTTCGTACGTCGCTAACTCAGTTAGCTGGATTTGATTGTTGTGGATTTGTCCTGATCTTGGATTG
>JBBPCZ010026860.1:0-14065 GCA_037974445.1 Brycinus macrolepidotus
ATACAATGTTATATAGATGTAACTGTAATGTAGATATTACACTGTAATATTATTAAGATACAGTGAGTATCACATCATTCAGTCAGTATCAGTTACATCATTAGCTGTGCATATATGTATTGATACAATTATATAAATATATTTATTCTTTATTTATGTAAGGGTGAGTGATCAGGTCTTTAAACTCGGGTGACTCTCTAAGCTCCTCCACTGTGAAATGATCGTGTCAGAGCTGTAGAGGTGCTCTGTCTGTGGGAAGTTGAATTAAAACCGTACCTCAATAACTTTTGTGTTCTTTGTCTAAATGCGAACCACACAATTGAACGAACCTCCCAGAAACTTTTGGTATTTTCTCCTCAGCTTGAGACCCTCGCGGCTGCTCGGTGAGACCCCCCGCTGCTTTAGAGCGCCTATTTATTTTCATTGAGTGAGGAGTGGTACCCTCTGGCCGGGGCTCTGTGAGTGTCTGCCCGGCCGGGCGGGCTGGATGTGGTGGGCCTGGCAGGTGGTAACGGCTTGCTGCTAAATGAGAAAGAGCCCCTCGATGTGTGCTCTTTTATAAAGGCTGCTCAGATGACACTTGTCCTGTTTGAAATCCAGCCGTTCAGGTGCCCTGCGTGACTCTCTCTCTGACTGAACTGTGGACTCCACGGCGCCCGCGTTATACCGAGCAGCTTCACAAAAACCACAAAGCAGCAGCAGAGAGCCTCCACACACACTCTGTCTGGGCTACCTGAGTGTGTCAGGCAGGGCCAGCAGACATTTCACTAGGACATTATTAGTGTGAATTTTCATTGTTAGCGTATGTATTTGGTCATTATTAGTGTGTGTATTTGATCATCATTATCGTTGTGTATATTTGGTCATTGTAAGTGTGTATTTATTCATTATTAGAATACGTATATGGTCGTTATTAGTGTGAGTATTTGGTCATTATTGTATGTATTAGGTCATTGTTAGTGTTTGTGCATTTGGCCATTATAACTGCGTATTTGACCTTTATCAGTGTGTGTTTATTCATTATTAGTGTGTGTATTTGGCCATCATCAGTGTGTGTATTTGATCATTATTACTGTATGTATTTGGTCGTTATTAGTGTGAGTATTTGGTCATTATTAGTGTGTATTTATTCATGATTTGTGTGTGTATTTGGCCTTTATTAGTGTGTGTATTTGAGCCTTATTAGTTTGTGTATTAAGTAATAATTGTATGTAGTTGGTTATTATTAGTGTGTATTTGGTCATTATTAGTGTGTGTATTTGATCATTGTTAGGTCATTATTTTTCAGTGTGTTATAATTTTATTTGTATTTATTCTTTATTAATTTTAAGGCTGCGTGATCAGGACTTTCCGTAAATCTGTGTATTAAACTACAGAGTTGAGATGAGTTGTGTTAGGTCATTGTAAGTTTGTGTATTTTGTCCTTATTAGTGTGTGTATTTGGTCATTATTAGTGTGTGTATTTGGCCATTATTAGTGTATGTTGGTTCACTGTAAGTGTGAGTTTTTGCTCATTATTAGTGTGAGTATTTGGTCATTATTAGTGTGAGTATTTGGTCATTATTAGTGTGTGTTAGGTCATTATCAGGCTACAGTTAACTCATGTGTAGCATGCCCACACTCCGTCTTTTTCCGTCTTTTTTGTGTCTGTTGAGCTGCTGGGGTTTCAGTTCTGTTTCAGGTCTTCAGCAGTCTGAACGGGACCTGCTCGAGCGTCCCGCTCCCACACGACCCTCCGTCTTTAACCTCTCCTGACGGGAGAATCTCAGATCGCTTAAAGGCGTCATCAGTTACTATAAAGTTCATGAGGGTGATAGAAATGTCAGTGAGTTATGAGAGCGCTCTGTGAACTTTAGCTGGTTTGTCAACAGCGAGCATCAGGTTGATATTAGTTTGTTATATTTGCTTAATTATACTTGTTATATTTCGCTGACTGTCATATATTTGCATTAAATAATTTCCAGGTTGAAACTGTAAAGTCAGTAATAATAATTATTGTGAGCCGTTAATCACTTGATTGTCAATGAAACCGGAACGCATCGCTTGCTAAATAAATACTGTAACATATAATCGGAATACAGATATAACACAGACACGAACTTAACATGTACACCTTAACGCATAAATAAACAACAAATAAAAATAAATGAATGAATAAATGAAGGAATTTATAGTCAAACTGTTAAAAGTTTCCGAGTTTTAAACTAGTTTCAAAAAGGCTTATAATTATATAACGTAAATAATAATAATAGTAATAATAACATCAACAACAATAATAATAATAATACTTATTATTATTATTATTATTATTAGTAGTAGTAGTAGTAGTAGTAGTAGTAGTGTTCCTATAAGAATTAAAAATTCACAAATACATATTACTTACAAAATAGCTACAGCTGCAAAAACAAAAAAATAACAATTTCTAATAAAAATTCAAATTCTACAACAACAACAACAGCAGTAGCAACAACAACAAATAATAATAATAATAATAATAATAATAATAATAATAATGTTTTATGTTTTACATACAGTTGTATTATTTTAAAGCTTGTAAAGTCGTAAGAGCTTGGCTGTTTGTTCTGTTTTAAAGGAGTCGGTGTGTTTTTACAGGCTCTGTTCGTTATTGTTGGCCTGAGATCGAGCAGCAGTTTTCTTCCACCATATGCTTGAGTAAATATGCAGAGCAGGTCGTGGCCCCTCCTCGCCGGGGTCTGCTGAACGGTGTGCTGAGAGTCTGAGCGCCTGGCCCGGGGGAGGGGTTTCTCTCCTCCATATTCAGGAGCTGGGAGGCTGCCGGGAGCCCCCCTGCACTCGACCGTATAAAGAGACCCCCTTCAGGTCCCTTTAAGACAAGACTAATGATCCGCTCGTGTAAACCAGAGGGCCCGACAGAGCCGGAACCCTGCGGAGCGCTCTGAGGAGACCATGATGATGATGGAATACATGACGGACAAGTTCTCCATGAAGAGCGAGGCTGTGAAGGGCTCTGAGTACTACCTGGGCGCGAGCAGCACGCTGGAGCAGGTGATGGAGAGCCTAGAGAGCGTGCAGTACTACGACAAGACCTCACCCAAGTGTGTGCACTCCTTCTCCCTGCAGAACAGTGACCGGGCCTCGCCCTGCGACAGTCAGAACAGTGAGTGAACCTCTGATTTTACAACACACACACCTGACCAGGGGCTCCACAGCTTATACTGCAGTTATTTATGAGTTAGTGTGTGTTCACTGAAAGTCTAGTCAGTTAGGTTTATTGTCATTTTAGCCACATACACAGTACATAGTGAAACAAAACAACGTTCCTGCGGCACTATGGAGCAACACAAGAACAAAAACAGAAACACCACAAGACAATATTTAGTGCAGTCGACGTTTGAATGAGTACAGTATTATGACAGATGGTGTATTCTAGCAGTGGAATAGGTGTGCAAAAATGCAGAATGGAGGTTTAAAAAATCGTGCAAATAATAGCACCAGCAGGACTGAAAATATTCAGTATATAATAAAGAGTATTTACAGTGGCAGTTGTAGTGTAAGTTGTCTACTGTGTTTTAGTCTCTGTACTGTTATACAAGAGTTACTGTAGAAGCAAACTGGTCCCACAGAGTACCAAAGAGTTCTATTTGGTACATTAAAAGACACAAACAAACAAAAAAAACAATTTTAAAGAACCGTCTATTTCTGATGTTCTGTCATGCTGAAAAGTCAGGCAAAATCAGGCAAAAATATTTATGCACTCAAATGGCTCATTTCTGATTCAAGATTCAAGTTTTTCAAGGGTCAAGATTTTTTACTGGTCACATACATAGTTACACAAGTACAACATGTAGTGAAATATGCCCCTGACTGTGCAATAAAGTTATCGAATAATGTAAATTAAATTAGAGAAAATTTTGAAGAGGCTAAACTAAGATAATAAAAATATACAGAAAAGTACATTTCACATAAACAAACATTACAATTCAAAACAAGATCGACCAGGAAGGCGTCTGAACGGTACTGCGCTATAGTTAGCATTTTATATTAGTTCTGTACACTAAAATAAAACTGTTTTATGAACTTTATTCAGTTCTGCCACATATTTCTGTTCAGTCCGGCAGAGTCAGACTTTCTCACCTCAACAATTAATGGAGAAAAACTGAAACATTTTAGAGGAATTTGTTCATCTTTCATAAGAATAGAATTGTCTTTGGATCAAAAGAAATACATTTATGTGCTTACATTTCATCTTGTCCGTTTTATATAAACCAGTTATTTAAAGACAATACGGTTTCTGTATTTAATGTCGAGACCGTTTCAGTTTGTAGGTTAGACGACCTCAGTGGTTTGTTGTTTAGAGTGTGTGGAACCATGTCCTTTACTGAAGAACCTTTATCAGACTGGGCTGTTTTAAACATACACGCAAAACAGTATTTAAAAGATAACTTTACAGAAGAAGGCAAAAAAGTTAAAATAGTAGCACATGTGAAAAGTTTGGCCCATGCTGTGGATCTTTTTTGCTGGTTTGATTATCGTGGAAGTTTCAGAGTTTGCGCCGCTCGTGTTCCAATAACAGAAAAATAAAACTGTAAAAATGTTGATAGAGGCGTCAGTTAGCGGCGTGGGCTATGACTATCCGACCGATCTTATGATAGTGATGCGATTAAATACATAAATCACACAAAATAAACAAACCATCCATCTGTATTTGATATGTTCTGATATGAACGATTATTCACTGTACATAATACTGATAAAACTGAAAACGAGTTTAGAACCTATAAAAGTCCACTCGTCGATGCACGCTGTAAACAACGGCGTTTCAACTAAAAAAAAGTTCACTGAAATTCAATTTTTTTCACTTATTTACTTATTATTAGAAGTTCAGTGAAACTTAAAATGTTAAGTAAGCCCGGTAACGAAGTTAAAATAGCATTTTTCTACAGAGAATTTAGATCCAGCGATCTGTGGGGGTCTTTTTAACGGGCTTTTAGTTTTTCATCGTTTAGTTTCTCAGCCTTGTTACACTGCGTTGAATCTACACGGTGTCCAGATTTTCTCAAATGACCACTGTAAGAGCTGAACACTGGATACTTTACTGAGTGCTGTGAAAAACATGAGGCCTTACTGAGGGCCTGTTCATCATCCAGACCTCATCTCCCAAAGAGAAACCTGAGGAAAGTCCACTTCTGAGTATTAGTCTATGAGCATGTGGAATAAACACAGAGCAGCATTTACTGTATTTCTAAAATGCCAGATATGCACTGGCAGTGTTTGGTGTGTTGTGTTTGGTGTTTTACTTTTGATATTGATGGATCTGGATTCTGTAAAGCTGCTTTGTGACAACACTGGTTGTAAAAAGCGCTGTATAAATAAATTGATTTGAATGTAATATTTTTGTGTAAAAATAATGAAAACCATTTTCAAAATATAATCCATAAGCACCACATTAAATTCATGAAGTGTCCGTCTGTGTTGTATTAGTTTTATTGTTGTTACTTTACTGTTTGAGCCTCAGTTAAGTCAGAATGTTAAAGTTGATTACTTTTTTACATAGAAAACAACTTTTCCCGGATATAACCCATAAGAACCACATTGGGGCAGCTGGTGGCCTAGTGGTTAGGGCGTTCGCCCTACGATCCGGAAGTCGTGGGTTCGATTTCCAAGACCGCTAGGCACCTCTGAGGTACCCTTGAGCAAAGTACCATCCCCACACGCTGCTCCCCGGGCGCTGTGTTCCTGGCTGCCCGCTGCTTCACTTGGTGAATGGGTTAAATGCAGAGGAAGAGTTTCGTGCTGTTCACACTGTGTGCTGTGGTGTGTTCACGTATGACCCAGTTATAACTATTACGTTCGTGAAGTGTCAGTCCGTGCTGTACAGATGATTCCATGAGTTTTGCTGTTGTTATTTTACTGTTTGAGCCTCAGTTAACTCAGAATGTTAAAGTTGATTACTTTTTTACTTTTTTTTTATTGTCCTCTTATGAAGCAGTTTTGCTTCATAAGTAGGTTAATAATTAGTAAAGTGATAAACCCCCCTTGCTGCTGTTCACAGCTGGTCCTGAGTCAGGTTTGTTAGGTGTTACGCTGCTCTGTTCAGTGTTAAAGTCTTGTGTCTCGGCAGATCCTGGTTTCCGCGCTCCCGAGGCGGAGGACGAGAGTGCGCGCCCCGCAGACAGCCGCGAGCGCAGCGACGTAGACGAACTGGCAGAGAAAGCGGACAGTAACGTGTCCAGCAGCAAAAAGAGGCGCCACAGGACCACCTTCACCAGCTCACAGCTCGAGGAGCTCGAGAAGGTCTTCCAGAAAACCCACTACCCAGATGTGTACGTGAGAGAACAGCTGGCTATGAGAACGGAGCTGACTGAGGCCAGAGTGCAGGTCAGAGACAGCAGTAACTTAACTTTACTCTGTTCCCCTTTACCCCTTTACTCTGTTACCCCTTTACCCCTTTACTCTGTTACCCCTTTACTGTTTTAAACACACTCAAACTCCCTTTACTCTGTTTAACACACTCTCAGAGCGCCTTTACTCTGTTTAACACACTCTCAGAGTGCCTTTACTCCGTTTCACACTCTCTCAGCTTCCTTACTCTGTTTAACACACTCTAAGCTTCTCTACTCTTTATCACACTCTCAACTTTTTTACTCTGTTTAACACACTCTCAGCTTCTTTACTCTGTTTAACACACTCTCAGCTTCTTTACTCTTTATCACACTCTCTGCTTCTTTACTCTAACACACTCTCAGCTTCTTTACTCTGTTTAACACACTCTCAGCTTATTTACTCTGTTTAACACACTCTCAGCTTCTTTACTCTGTTTAACATGCTCAGCTTCTTTACTCTGTCACACTCTCAGCTTCTTTACTCTGTTTTACACACTCTCCGCTTCTTTACTGTTTAACACACTCTCATTCTCTTTACTGTTTAACACACTCTCATTCTCTTTACTCTGTTTAACACGCTCTCAGCTTCTTTACTCTGTTTTACACACTCTCCGCTTCTTTACTGTTTAACACACTCTCATTCTCTTTACTGTTTAACACACTCTCATTCTCTTTACTCTGTTTAACACGCTCTCAGCTTCTTTACTCTGTTTTATACTCTCCGCTTCTTTACTCGGTTTAACACACTATTCGCTTCTTTACTCTTTATCACACCCTCTGCTTCTTTACTCTGTTTAACACACTCTCAGCTTCTTTACTCTGTTTAACACACTCTCAGCTTCTTTACTCTTTATCACACTCTCCGCTTCTTTACTCTGTTTAACACACTCTCAGCTTCTTTACTCTGTTTAACACACTCTCGGCTTCCTTACTCTGTTTAACACACTCTCAGCTTCTTTACTCTGTTTAACACACTCTCAGCTTCTTTACTCTGTTTAACACACTCTCGGCTTCTTTGCTCTCTTTTACACACTCTCAGCTTCTTTACTGTTTAACACACTATCAACTTCTTTACTGTTTAACACACTCTCATCTTCTTTACTCTGTTTAACACACTCTCAGCTTCTTTACTCTTTATCACACTCTCAGCTTCTTTACTGTTTAACACATTCTCAGCTTCTTTACTGTTTAACACACTCTCAGCTTTTTTACTCTTTATCACACTCTCAGCTTCTTTACTCTGCTTGCCGAAAACATTAGATGTATGGACAACAATACTCTTAATTTTACAGCATCGATGATGTATATTGTTTATTGTGGTTAATAGAGTTTACCTTTGAGAGTGCACTGAGAGACGTACTAACACTGCATGCACAAAGCATGCTGTATGCTCTATTTTTTTTTTTGCGTGTAGATTCATTCTAGCCATTTTCAGTGTACATTCTGCTGCTGAATTTATAAAACTGTGAAGCTAGATGCATTTCATATAAGAGAAACAATGACTTTTTTAGTTGACTGTAACCGTGTAATGAATTTTTGTCTGATTTGTGAGTGGTGTTGTGTTTATCTATGATGCGTAGGTTTGGTTCCAGAACCGCAGGGCTAAGTGGAGGAAGCGGGAGCGTTATGGACACTTGCAGCAGCCCAAAGGCCCTTACAGCAACACATACGAGCTCACAGCCTTACCCAGGACAGACACCTACTCACAGGTAAACTGTGAACTGTGAACATTTATACTCCTGTAAAAGACTTGTCAGCGTGTCTTATCATAGGCCTGCTGAGTTTGATATGGAGAATTTAAGTAAATATCCATTCACCATTTACAACATCACCTACCCCATTAACACCTCATGACCAGAAAACAGCTAGTAGCTTTCTGATTTCAGAAAGTGTGTGTGTGTGTGTGTGTGTGTGTGTGCACGCATGTATGCGTGCATGTTTGTGGTTACGTGTGTGCGTGTGTGTTTCATTTAAGAAAGTTGGACCCTTGTGCATATGAAATAGGCAGCTAAAGCTATAGTTTGGGAACACTTAGTTTTTACTGTTATTTTAATAATTGAGCTGTTGGTCAGTTTGAAAAAACAAGGCAGAATTCAACCAGTTTTTCCCTTTTTCAGAATGAAATCAACAATTCTTTTTTTAAACAATTTTTTTGGTCTGATGTGTATGTTCTAGACAAACTTACCAAGTTAGAATTCTTCACAGCAGTGGTGATAGGAACCAGACGTCGGAAGAGTTTAACGTCTTCAAAAGCTCCCTCACAGAAAGTTGTTACGTGAAATGGTTACAAATATGCCGCCTGATTCCAGAGACATTGTTTTACATAGTTCTGGGAAGGTTTTGGCCCAAATTTTGTTTTAGGTACATTCATGCATTGCAAAAAATATTTGTCAGGTCAACCCAAAATGTGGTAAAAAGCTAGTTAAATTCAACATCAGTCAAAACAGTTCATCTGCTTGTTTTTGTAGTGTGGTGGAGAGATACTTGCAAGAATCACAAAGAACAGTTCTTTCAAACATGCTACAATTTTACCAGCATCAGCATGGCATATGAAAACTCATGTATAGGCTCACTGGTTGCTTTGGACAATTAATAAATAAAATGGCTATATTGTATATATTATGACCACTGGTTCCTGTCACCACCACTGTTAAAAATCTGTGTTGACAAGTCTTTCTACAATGCACCATTTCATACCAAACCACTCTGAACAACTTTGTTTAGATTTTGACAATGGAATTACGTAGAAATCAGTGAAATTCCACTTTTACATATAAAATAGAAAGCTCTTTTTGCTTTCTCCATTCTTCTTTGCAAACACCACAAAACTAAAAGAACTACTGTACAAAGTACTACCTTTGACAAACCCTACACATTTTATCCCCATGTTAAGATGTCAGCACTAATCAGCACTCAAAGCTGCTTAAATCATCTTTGGGCCAAAAAGTTTCAATATGTGCTTTTGACAAAAAGAAATGTGTTATTTAGACAAACATGATAAACATAAACATTATTTAGATAAACATGAAGCTGAGTGAAGTAAAGTTTACTTAAAGCATTTACTAAAAGTAGAACCTATACATTTCTTCTGCAAAACTTTTGACAGACAGCATCTTGTCACTACTCCACTTTCAGCCCCTTTCTGAAAACCTGCTAGTCTTGCATTATCTCATAGGCTTAAAGTAAAACAGCTGCAGGATCTCTGCATCAGGAAGAACATCTAAGAACTAGGCGTATTTACAGAGCTGGATGCGATTGTCACTATTTTCCTTACTGAGGTCATATCTGATATTCAAAGAATATTATGTGGAGCCAGTGTAGTACAACTGATTGGCCTGCTGTCCAGGGCAGACCTTTGTGCAATCATAATTGATTAATATGCTCAAACATGTTGCTTTATGATGGTCTGGAGAGATTTCTTCCCTCTGTGGAATCCTGGAAGAGGGGGAAACAGGCAAAAAAAGGTTCTATGACTCGTATATAGAGCTAGAGCAAATTTCATAAAGTTATGTACTGTGATTACATGTGACATTAATATTAATAACAATTATAATGATATTGATCATTATATTATATTATATTGATCATATTGATGATAATAATAATACCAATCATCATCGTCGTCATCATTATCATCATCATCATCATTAGCCAGGCACACATAACAATAACCATTTACTGAACTGCAAAGAGCAATCAAAACGTTCAGATTGCCCTTATAATTGTCATAGTTCTAAAAATGACTTTTACGTGTCCTGAAGAACCCTTGAATACCCCTTGTTAAAAGTGTAGAATGCAAAAGCATTGAGTTTTGAAGTATTTTTCCTTTCTCACGCTGTACAGATTCCCAACAATTTGTGGACGGCTCCATCCCCAGGTGGCTCAGTGGTATCATCCTGCATGATCCCGCGAGGTTCCCCCCCTTGTGTACCCTCCCCGTACCCCCACTCACCACGAGCCCCTGAGCACAGTTACGTGGGCTTCCCCAACCACCAGCAGAACCAGTTTGGCGTCAATCATGTGTCCCTCAACAACTTTTTTGCTGATTCGCTCTTGACTCCAGCGCCCAATGGGCACACAGTGTTTGAGAGCAAGCCTGAATTTGAACGACGGTCCTCCAGCATCGCTGTTCTGAGAATGAAGGCCAAAGAACATACGGCCAACATCTCCTGGGCTATGTGAGCGCCTCTCCCAGACTCTTACTCATAGCAATCCTAAATGGAATAACTTTAATTTGTTGATAGAGACACATATGTGGACATTGTATTTCTTAAGAAGGACTTCCTGCTTTTTTAAACTCTTCACTGACTAAAAAGATGATTCCTTTGAAGAACTTCAGAATTCCAGCCAACACCATCCGTTCGTCACACTTTAAACTACTTGGAAATAGAATTTAGGTGTAGTTTATAAATGAGTCTCTCTTAAAACACATGACAGTACAGCAGCGTGCCTTATTATTTCTGATGCACTTATAGTGATGTGAAAACAGTGGCACAGAGAGCATTAGGAGATTAACAGCATTCTGTTCTCAGGACTTGGAGCAGGGTGATGTCTCTGACATACTAATGTTTTGTTTGAGTGCTTTGAAACAAAGCTGTGTACGGCTCAGAACTGTGGCTGGTCCAAACTCTGCCACAGTCAGAGGAGCACTTTGTCCTCTGTGGTAACATTATTTCAATAAAAAAAATATTTCATTACACTTGTGATTGGTGATTTGCCAATTGTTCTGATTTTCTATTATAGGGAAGTGCAATCATTTGACGACAAATGATATTTTAGTAATGTTTCATAATTTCTAGCCTAGGAAAGGTGAAGATATGATGAAAAGCTGAAAATGTAAAAACAGATGAACAGTGTTAACAATCCAAATAATGGCTGAAAATGATTGTGTTTAATGTTGATATTAAAGTAAAATCTAAGATAAGAGATAAGATAAGATAAACTTTTATTAGTTCCACAAGTGGGAAATTGGCATTGTCATGGCAGAAAGTGGACAGTACAAAGGTAAGAGCAGCAAAAATTAAAAAACAATAGAATCAAATAAAAACTATACCAACAGTAAAGTATAAAATGTACACTATACAATCTAGAAATATATGTGGATATGTGTATTGGAAAATATATATGTATATGTATATGTAAATTTAGATAAGTATATGTATGTACGTACACAATGAGTATATGTATGTATATATGTACAGAGTGGATATTTGAATATATGTAAGAACACGATGGATATATATACACACACAGGTACACAATGGAATGACAGGCATTGACAAAAACAGTAGTAATGCACATCATAAATTGCACATTATAAATTGCACATTTATAAATTGCACATTTTGCCCAGTAATAATATTCCACCCCAAAAACTGCACATGTTGCATCAGACAAATTGAACTCAAGTAATATTGCACATAAGAAAAACTACCATGGTGTATTGGATGATTGATAAACGTATCACATAGCACATAAAAGCAGAAGGTTTATGCAGAATATAATGTTTAAAAGATGTTAAATGGCTTAAATTTTTTATTTTCTGTCTTGATGTAGTCAGAGGTAGTCCATAAATAATTCCATGTAATCACTTGCATGTGCTTAATTACTTGCCTTGAGTAGTTACATGAGTTACATGTACTTAAGTAGAACATGGAGATGGAACCATGTTCTACTCAGTTCCTAATTCTCTTATCTATTTCTGTTTGGTTCCCTTTTTTTGTTTCTTTTTGCATTTTTTCCCCAGTTTTCTCCATAATTTAGTTGTGACTAATTTCACCCCCTAGTTAGGACTCCCCCAAACTACCAGTGGTCTGAGGATGAAGACTAACCTGTGTGCGTCCCCTGATCCATGTGAAAGCATTATATTACAGCTCAGTACGCTTGGAAGAGAAGGCCAACTGCCATTTTGGTTATGTTCAGATGCCTGCACAGATGCCTGCACTGACTAGATTAGAGTATTTGATAGAGAGGAAGGACCATCCTAACCACCCAGAGAGGGCAAAGCCAATAGTGCCCTTTTGGACTCCTGGCCACAGATAGCTGTGGCATCACCGAGTATCGGACGTTTAGTTCTTAATTACTTTTTGTGTTTGGCATTTTGTTACAGTTATTCAGAGAGTTTAGACCATGCCTTCCTTATTGGACTGATATATAAGAATAGACTGTATGACTGTAGAAGACAGCTTGGGACCTTGGCTTGAAATTCTTAGTGTCTTCTGTACGAGCTGTAAGTCTGAAAACTTTGTCACAGCAATTGCAAGGTAGAGATGGGTTGTTAGATTGTAAGGAGAAGGAGCTTCAGTCCAAACTTCACTTATTTCATAACTATATTTAATTTCTACATTACCTACACTTTAGTTCAATTATGTTGATACATAAGAATGGATTTAGTAGGGTGACAGCTTCATATTTTCACAAAATAGTAGTTAGTTAGGTCATCTCAAGCACTTAGCTCATGCTGGAATTGTATGCAGCAGGGAGTTATTTAGACATTTGGCCTGTATTATGTCCCTACTTTCTTATGCTAACTGGTCAGACTGTTTCTGTGTGTGTGTGCGCGCGCGCGCGCGTGTGTGTGTGTGCGCGTGCGTGCGCGTGTGTGTGTGTATTTATGCATCTGTTGTTTGTTTATGAGTGTCTCTGGTCTAGGCTCTGTGGCAATCTGCCTGTTCTACCAAACCCCCAGCTCCAAGTCATCACACCAATCACCGCCCTCCACACACACACACACCATTTCTCTGCAGCAGGAGAGTCAGAGTGTTCCTCCTCAGCTGTAAGATGGATGAAGCGGCACATGTGAGGAGTGTGATCCCACCACAGGCTGCTGCAGACGAGATCCATCAGCAGCGCTGAATGAGTTTGACCCTGTGGGGTGAACCCGAGTCATTAATACAGCAGCTCACACACGCGCGGGGGAGGAGACACACACTGCAGCCCAGCTTACAGCACACACACATCAAACAGCCCGGTCTAGCAACATAGCTGCACTGTGGGTGTGTGAGTGTGTGTGTGTGCTTGGGTAAAACTTTCTGGACTTTGATTGTGGAAAGTATTCTTGTGCTGGTTCCTCTGCCTGAATTATCAGTGTTTGGACTTGGATTTGAATTTACAGTGGAAGAAGTCCCAAAAGATTTTTTGGTCTCTGTCTTGTTTCTCATTCTCAGATAAGCCACTTGGCATCATTGCGATCAGGCCATTTATTCTGGAGGTTTACTCAGTCAAGTAGTCATCAAACAAGTAGTGCAACATAACTTGAATTGTCCAGCTGAAACACTTAGGTGTGGATTTACTACAAGATGGTGCAGAGGGAGCTCTTTCCAGGTGGTTCTGAAAGCCCACAAAAGCACATTTTATGTTTTGTTTTTTATGATACATAATAAGTTAAAGTCAGAAGATAAACCATGCGTTAAAAGAAGTGTGGTCTCTATAGAGGATATGTACCTATTTTCACCTACAAAATCAACAAAAACTTTGAAAGTGCCATAACTGTCTAAACATGAGCCCTATCAACAGTTCAATAGCAGAATTGGCAGTCAGGACTGTCCTACATGCGTGTTGAGCTGTCCAATGACGTCGATGCTGTGTAAAGATACAGTGACTGGCTTCATGTGGCTCAGGGGAAACAGAGTGCAAGTCTTCCCCCTCCCCAGTCTTGGTAGTTTGATGTGGGGAGTCCTAGTGGGTAAAACTGACTAACT
>JBBPCZ010026869.1:0-14064 GCA_037974445.1 Brycinus macrolepidotus
TGCCTAGCGGTCTTGGGAATCGAACCCACAACTTCCTGATCGCAGGGCGAACGCCCTAACCACTAGGCTACCAGCTGGGTTTGTATAAGTTCTGCTTATGCTTACGTGTTTGTTCTAGTCAGCTGAAGCCCACTGCGATCTCTGGAGTGTTTTCTTCTAAGGACTGTTTTCCTTAGTGGCAGTAGCCATGAGTAGCCTTCTCTAGCCATGGGCTGGTTGGATTGGTTAAGGGCTCCATGTGCTTATGCTTCACTGTCACGGTTTCGTCAACCCTGTGTACGTCTCTGCTCCTTCTGCAGACGCTCTCAAGGACAGCGTGTGCTCTCTGCTCAACGTGTGCTCTCCTAGTGGCAGTAGGAGAGCAGTCGTGATACGGACATTACTCATCTGGAGTGGAAACATTTCAAGTGCTTGATCATCCTCCGGGTGCCTTGTGTGGACTCTGGACACTCACCGCTCCACTACGGTTCATTAGTGGAACCTAAAACGGGCCAGTTGGCCTTTGTACTAGTATCCGGCCTTGTAGCCATATTTTCCCCATACCCTTCAGTGTGCTGAGCTTTGTTATGGGTCATTTATGTTGAAACTTCGTTGTTAAAGTTATGTTAAGGTATTATAGTTAGGCTATGTGCTATGCTAAGCTACCTGCCATGCTATGTGCTAAAGCTCTGTTATGCTATGTGCTAAGCTAATGCTATGCTAGATGCTAAGCTATGTGTGCAGTTACGTGCTGCTCTAAGTTAAAGGTTATGTTTGAATTCCTGGATTAAGCTACGTTGTATGTTAAGAGCTCTCCAAGCCTTTCCTCTTGCTTGATTTCATTAAAGAAGTTTCTGTGAGAAGTTTCCTGCAATCTGTCCTACACCCCGACATGACATTTAGAGGTTTAATGAAACTTCACATAATGTAAATACTCTACACTTTTTAAAAATAAGGGTGCCAGAAAGGGCTTTTCGTATGGTGCCAGAGAAGGGAACTTTCAATGAATACTTTTTTGAGAAATTTTGTAAATGAGAGGACCTCCATATAATGCTAAGGTTTGAGAAAAAACCTATGGAATATATAAAGGCTCTTTATTTATTTTCTTTCCTTTGGCAAACACAGCTCTTTAGGGAACCAAATGTGATTCTTCCATGGCATTGTGCAAAGGACACTTTCTGTAGCGACTCTCTTTAAAGGTGTAGACCAATTTGAAGGTTCATCCTAGAACCTTTACATTAGGGCAAGGTTGTTTAAACCTCAAATATCAAACATCTTATTTACAGAAATGCCTCTCCAAAGAACCATACACTGAAAGGTTCTGTTACAGGGAACCAGGTTGGGGGTAATATATAATATGGCTAATTGCTGAGTGAGGTATTATTCCTCGTGTTATGTTCATTATGTGTTGATTTAAATGCAAATGAAAACGGGCTTCAATCCTCAAGTGAACAGCAAATTCAGACTTAATCGATTGTCTTTGACTGGTCCTACACTCACTAGTCATTTTCTCTTTAGTGAGTGTAGCTCTTTAACAATAGCAGATGTAATGCATTCCAAAAATTGCTTTAAAGGAGGAGAAGGCGGCCAATAGTTTACTTAATAGTCCTGTGGACTCAAAACATGTGCAAACACCACTGAGCCACTGTTCACAAACCCATTACGACACATGCTAGAGGTTTTCAGAACCAATAGGAGCATGTGGTAGTGATGTTTTTTCATACCAGTGCCTGTGGAACATAAAGCAGTGTAGCAAAAACCTAGCACTGAGGCAAGGGCAACAGCACCTGCTTTTAATTTCCAAAGCAATTGCAACCCTGAAAAGAACAATGGACGCTTTTGTGTGGCACTGGCAAGTGCAGATCAACATGTGCAGATCAAAAAGTGTGGCTATGAAACTCATTCAGGAACAGGAGAAAAAAAAATCTTTTTGATGACTGGTGTTGCTGGAATGACAGCAAATTGGTCACGTTCAGTAAGATGTGAACATAATCCCACATAACACCACAGTTTACACAGATGTATGTTCCACAAATTCCATGACCTTATGGTCCAAGAGGTTCCAGGAAAATGAATGAAGTTTTAAATAAGTAAATTACAAATGTAAAAATGAAAGAGTAGATTTGGATTCTGCTGTGATGCATAAACGTGCAATGAGAATTCCTAAAATGACTTTTTTTTTCACCAAATTATTCCTTTACTAAAGGTGAATAAATACAATAAGTGCACATTAACTCATTCTAAATGAAATTCCTTGTTGTCTTTAGAGCATCACGACAGAAGTTTCCTCTACAAGCAAAAGATTCAAAATTATCTAGAAATTGTCCTAGTGTTGGGTGTGCTTATTTTTTTGATGACAAACACCACTATAATTCCTCCTAAAGATATTGAATGGAGCTCCTTCCCTTCAGAAAATACAGTTAAATGCTGATGATGCTTGGCCATGGTGACCTTGGGCCCATGTGCTCCTCCAGATCGTCCCATTCTACTGGTAATGCTTTCTATTAAGATTATATAAGCAACTGCATCAGCAAGGGGTGCACCTTAAAGCAGCAGAAAAAAAAACAATAATAAATTTAAATTTATATAGCGCCTTTCACAAACCCAAGGTCGCTTTACAATGACAAGTTACAAAAAAAAAAAAGTAAAGTGAGAAAAATAATCATTAAACAGAAAAGTTTTAAGTTGAGTTTTAAACTCACACAGAGAAGAACAATCTCGAACAGATTGAGGGAGAGAGTTCCAGAGTTTCGGGGCAGCAGCACTAAAAGATCTGCCCCCCATGGTAGTAAGCCTTATGCGTGGGACGCTAAGTAAATTAGCAGAGGCAGACCTGAGAGATAAGTGAGGAGAATAAGGGGTTAGCAGCTCACGAAGATATGAAGGAGAATGACCATGTAATGCTTTAAAGGTAAGAAGTAGCATCTTAAACTTGATGCAATTAACGAATAGAAAGCTCCCCTGGCTAGACAGCACAAACTAGGCACTAGGCAACAGAAAGGATTAATGAAAAGGTTAAGAGAAGGATGCAACCCGGAGAGCTAGAAGAAGATGTGGATGAAGAAAGAGGATGCTGGTAGAATAGGTGCATGCCAGAGCAGCTTGAGGCAGAAGCTCCAGGGGCCTGCAAGGGCTTTGAGAGGACATGTGTCCAGTGAAGCGTGCTTGGGGTTGGTCCATTCCTGGACAGCCATTCACCTTGGTAAAGTTACATGGGGTTTTTCTTCTTTTGAGAGAGCATGGATGGAGTCTCACAAGACCATCTTTGATGCTTGTCACTTCCTGGTCTTTGTCAACATGCTCACATCAAAGCTCTTACTGGGGCCGACTGTCTCAGAGGATGACACAGAGGTGTCAGTTTTGGAACAATATCAGAAAATGAAAGAGGCGTTCCCTAAACACTGCTTTATAAAAAAAACATCTGGTGTCAGATATGTGATATTAAATCCTGAATACTTAATACTGGCATTTTCCTACGCATTCAGTATACTTGTGTTACATAATTAATAGGACTGTCAAAGGTAACATGCTAGTAACGTGTTACATTATTCATATTTCTAGTCTGACTCCTCTCACCCCTAAAATTTTGCAGACTACACTGGACAATACTTGTAAAAGGACTATGGATAAATCAACAAGTGTCACAGCCATGCCACCTCCGCCCTGCCTCCAGAGGTCCTTGTCACCGGATTACTGAGCCTGGGTTTGCTTTTTGCTTTTTCACATCATTAGTCTCAGTTTAACAGTCATTGTCGTCTTCACCTATGTTTTGTTCCCCTGAAGTTGTGTTCCATTAAACCTGTCTTTTCATTGGTCGTCTTGTTTATGTTTCTTATTACCTTGTTTCCGTAGCCTAACTTAGTCACACTCCTCACCTGTTACCTATCTCTGTCGTCCTTATTTAGAGGCAGCATACCCGGAAGTCTTTGTCCAGTCACCGTTGCTCTAACCTGTGTTTGTTTTCACTGAGTGTACGCTGACTCGACACAACAACCAAGTCAGGCTCGCATTCCATTTCTTTTTCCCCTGCTCTGGTTTCCCTCATGGAGGACTGTTCTTGTTTGTACTCTGGTTTGAATGAGAATTTCCCTATTCTGCCAAGCGACTGTGTTTTCACAGCTTCCAAGTGGTTTAGTTTGTAAAGAGCCTATGCTTGAGCTGGTGTGCACGCATTACTCTGTATTTTTGTAGTTATGTTTTTGGATTAGTTTGTTTATTCCTTTTTGTGATCAAACTATATGGATTAAACATTATTTATCTGTCCATTGAATTCCTGCATCTGCATCTCAATGTTTCCCGCACCAGTCTCACATGCAGACATGACAACAAGCAGCAAACTGACAAAACCAACCACAAAGTGTAACGCCGCAGTTCCACTTAAGCATCCATCGTAAGAAGAATCCGTGGGCTGAACAATAATGAGAGTTAAAGGCTACAACTGCAAACAAGTAAAATATGTAAATATGGCGCTTCGGCCGCCACGTCCTTGAGCCCTATTCTCGACAGGTTCAAATCTCGGGCATGCCGAGTCTTTTTTTTTGGTGGCTGGTGGTCTGGTGGTTAAGGAGTTGTCCCTGTGATTGGAAGGTTGTGGGTTCAAATCCCAGGACTTTTAGTGGCTTCCCTGAGGTTTACTTGAGCATTGTTGGAGGCCTTATGAAGATATGTCACTTTTGCTTTTAATCTCTTCTTCTTCGGCATTGCTTGCGTCACCATTGCATGCAGCTCAGGCTCTGTTGAGAAAATGTCTCTTAGTTTGGGTCCCCTGGCTACCGCTCAGTCTCAGCCCCTGCCACTGACACCAAGCAAATCCCTAAATGTCGGATGGTTGGGCGTTGTGTGCCCAGCTGCTCGCTTGCTGTTGCTATAACCCAGCAACCATAGCCTTCCCTTTCAAATACTGCTTTAAATGACAGCTCCTGCTGATGGCATTCCACATGCTGTATGAACAAGAGAGAACGGGCTACAATCAAGGATGTTTGTAGCACATGGTTTCAGTAGTTGCATGTTCCTGAACATTAAAAGCACATGATTTCAGTGGCTGCATGTTCAACATGCAATAACTGAAATCATGTGCTTTTAATGTTCAGGTTTATGTGGACCTTGTGTTCACACAATGAACATTATGTTTTTGAATTTCTGAAAGTAATTAAGTATTGATGACATTTTGTCCACTCATATAGCTGTAATACAATGTAGAATCTTTTTAACCCCTTTTTAACAGTAGCCATTAAATGCACTTTCACACTTGTTAAGGAAGTCCCTCAGCCCTGAATTTGAACATATTTTAATTGCAATTATAGTTTGATTGGATTATGTAAATAAAAACATCTGAGGAGTCCATTTTTATTCCACTGGCCACTAGGAGGCCTGCTGAAAGGGGTTAAATGGGATAATCTTTATTTACGGTCAAGTTTGATAAATGACAAAAAAAATTACACATTATGTAGTAGATACTTACCTAATGGATCTGCATTCTATATTGATGAATCTGCACTTTTGACTTCATTCTTCCTCAAAAGTACTGTTCTCATTAGATTTCCCAATATTTTCAATATTAAGCCTCCGACGTCTATCTTAACGTACATTACTTACACAGAATTTACGTACATTACACTACTTACATAACAAATTACTAATACATACCTATCAAACCTTGTAATTAATAGCAGTTGCATAATTCATTTTGTTCACGTTGCATTCATAATCTATCACCAGCCTGACTTCTTACCATTTGTCCAAAGTCCAAAACATTTACATAATAAAATATCTCCCCTTCTGCTTCATGATGATTAAAAATGTACAATTTCATGATTTCACCTCTTGTTAAAATGAGAACTTATAAACAATCTTACCATCCCTACACACAAGGCAAACCCAGTCCAGACTCTTTTTTGGTTCTCTGCTGGTGGAATGAGCTGCCCAAGCTGACAAGAGCAGCAGAATCCCTCTCTAGCTTCAAAAACCTCCTGAAGACTCATCTGTTCACAGAGCATCTCCTCTCCTAATGCAATCTTCTTGCCTCACTCTTAGTACTCTCCTCTGGATCTCACACTGTCCTGAAACTTGTTTCCTCATATTGTAAGTAGCTTTGGATAAAACCGTCTGCCAAATAAAGTAAAAAAAAAAAAATATTATGACTGTTAATTGTGATTTGTAAAGGGTAAACTGAATCTACCAAGTGAAAATAAAGTGCATATCTTTGCATGTTTAAACTAAGCTTATTGAATGTCAGGCATGCTGAACTGAAAGCCTCACTCTTTTCTATGTCAAAGCATGGGCAGGAGAGTGTGTGGATATTGCTTCCGTTCTGGTCACAGCATGCCAGACCAAGCTTTTGGCTCGGGACTTGGAGCACTTTGTGTGTCGTGCAAACACCAAGCGGCCCGATTAAATTATATACGAGCTAAGTAGAACAGAAATAGCTTCAGGCCTTGTCGAAACATGGATGCTTGCCCTGTTATCCAGGCAGTTCGAGCCCAAAAAAAACCCCAAAATAGATTAAAAAATCCTTTCTGAGAGCATCAGATTGACAACATGACTCCTTATAATAGCCGAAACAAGGTTATTCAGACATGGATGTCAAGCTCTTTGACATTTATGTATTTGACCAACGTTCTTATCCCAGGCAACGTATAAATTAATCATGTTACAGATGTAGGCGAATGTTAAGTGTCTAGCCCAAGGACTCTTGGTGGTGTAGTGTGGTGTGCTTGCCTGGGTGGGGAATTGATTTCCATTCTGTGTGGAGGGCAGCAGTATTACCCACTCCACTACACCAACTACTGTTCCAGGCTGCAGTATACTAGTGTGGCCCCTCCAACCAATCACAATGTCTTTTCTTTAATACTGTGTATTGTGAGAATCCTGACCAATCACAGTTCCAGGTGATTGTTACTGTGGCTGTACCGATGATTGCAAATACATTGCAATACATTGCAAATCATGGCTAAATGACAAAAAAGTAGTACACACCTGGGGAATCACGTGACCCATCGGCGGCGATGCATGCATAGATTCTAGCTCCGCTTACATAGTCGTTTTTTTTAATAATCCAACGATTTATACTGGATGTTTCGCTGCCCACCCCACCATGAATCTCTCCTCTACCAAAGAAACCCGAAAAAGAGAGAATGAACAATCCCCCATAAAGAAAAAGTTCAAAGATGCTGCCATCTCTAGAGAAGACCTAGACATGGCCATTGCTAACGGTATAAAGTTAGCACTCCAGGAACAACAAAGCTCTCTGGATACAATAGTAGCTGCTGCTGTTAAGCAAACTGTTGACTCAGCCCTTATTCCTGCCTTGCGGGACATACGGCTGGACATGCAGAAGATTGGCGAGGCAGTAAAAGATTTAAGCAGCGAGCTAGAGAATGTAGCTACAGCGGCTAAAAAAACACAGGCCCGTGTAGATATCATCCAAACGGCTGCACGCGAGGACAGACGCTCGGTCATCGAACTAAAGAAACAACTGGACCAACTCTCTACAAAGCTGACAGACCTAGAAGACAGGAGTCGAAGAAACAACATAAGGCTTATCGGCTTACCAGAATCGGCAGAGGGCTCCGATGCTGTTGGCTACCTCAAAGCTAACCTCTCAAAGTGGATTCCATCGCTTGAGGGTTGGAACATCGAAATCGAGAGGGCACACCGGGTTTACGATCAATGAGTTACTAACTCCAACAGACCACGAACTCTCATTTTCAAACTCCTACGGTGGCAGGACAGATTGGCTATCCTTAAAGGTGCTTGCAAAACATATCCAGTGAAATATACAGCTGGCGTCACTCTACTGTTCTTCCCCGACCTCAGTCCTGCCACAACCGAGAGGAGAAAGAGTTTTGGCCCGATCATAAAACAAGCTACAGCCATGGGTCTGACGCCTATTCTCATCTATCCTGCGATGATGAAGTTGGAATACAAAGGGGAAAAGATGACATTCGACTCTCCTCAAGCGGTCAAGGACTTCTTCAGCACATTACCGCGGAGTTTACTCGCCGTGGGGACACGACGCGATGATGGGACCGTTCTGTCATCTACAGGCTTAGAAGATGAGAATCGTAGTTCTACTCAACAAGAAGCAGAAGGCTTGTAGTTGACAGAACTGAAGGTTAACAGTATCTCTCTTTTAGAAGGATATATATGTTAAAATAACGTTGATAAGTTCCATAGATTCGTTTTAATTTCCTTTCTATAAGAGTAAAGTATTAGCCGCCAAATAAGCGGGAAACGCATTGGTGAGGTGGTCTTGCGACAGATTCAGTTTCTCTTCTATGGAGTCGGCTGTGTGGACGCGCTGAGATCTATGTACATGTGTCGGGGTGGTTTGGCCATGGATCAGAAAAGAACTTTTTCTTTTTGTTTTTTGTTTTTGGAGACCTATCGAACTATGTCAATGCAGCCCCCAATCAACCTTGTTTTTGCTAGTGTAAATAGTTATATATTTCATATTCCTCCCTCAGCAGGCATTTCCTTTCTCTTTTCCACAAAGTCATTAGTGAGCTCTTATGGTACTTGGAAATAATCGGCAAATATTCTTGCTGTGGTCATTCACCGATAATGGTTGTCCTCTTGCAGCTCCGATCTTAACTATAGAAAACCGATGGCATCCTTAAATATCATTTCACTTAACGTGAACGGTCTCAATTCACCCATTAAACGGACACGTGTTCTAGAATATTTACATCACAAAAAAGTACACGTGGCTCTAGTCCAAGAAACACATCTAAGACGATGCAATGTAGCCCGATTTCAAAATAAATATTATAAATTAATAGCTTCATCTTCTGCCTTGAACAGAACGAAGGGGGTTTGTGTGTTATTAAATAGGAAGATTCACTTCAATATCGATCAAACTGGAAACGACGAGGACGGGAGACTTACTTTCGTATGTGGTAAGATTGTAAACCATACATTGGCATTTATTTCCATATACTTCCCTAATAATCCAGACAGGAGCTTCTTTACACAAACTCGAAACAAATTATTAGAATCACATGGTTACTCAATGGTGATAGGAGGTGATTTTAATACTGTTCTTAATCCCACACTTGATAAATCTAACTTGGATGTGGTCAGCAATATCTCTTCAGGCCTGTTGAATGCATGGATTAAAGACCTTAATCTAGTTGACATATGGCGCATAAAGAATCCTACCACTAGGAATTACACTTTCTATTCTAATAGACACAAGACTTTTTCTCGCATGGATTATGTTCTTATTGATCCAACCTTAATATCAGGTAATACCTCCATTACTATCCTACCAATTCTGTTGTCTGATCACTCTGCAGTATTGTGCAATGTTAGTCTGCCTCATTTAAAATTAAAGGCCACTAGATGGCGTCTGAATACATCTTTGCTTACAGATTCACGGTTCCTTGATTCACTCAAACTTCAACTGCGTGAATTTTTAAATATCAATACCAACGACAATACTAACCCACAAATAATATGGAAAGCCACAAAATGCTTTATCCGTGGCTTCTGCATTTCATATTCCTCTGCTCAGGCTAAAACAAAAGCACATAAAATTACAACTTTAGAACACAGAACAGAAACACTATAAAACCTACAAAAGCACAATCCTACAGATGAACAATTAGCCTTATTAACATCTTTGAAAGATGAATACAACATTCTTGCCTCATCAAAGGCCGAATTTATCATGCATAGAACTAGACAACGATATTATTTTGAATCCGAATGCCCTAGCCATCTGCTGGCACTCAGGCTTAAAGAATGTGAAAGGAAGGCAGATATTTCATCAATTAAAAAAGAGAATGGAGAAATCACAATGAATCCTAATACTATCAATAATACAGTTGCTTCATGCTATGAAAATTTATATAAATCGGAGGTTGATTTTAATGCTTTCGCCTGTACCAAATTTCTTAATGAATTAGATCTACCCTCGGTCCTGCCAACAGACCAGCATCAACTAGAAGCCCCATGAGAATTAGAAGAGTTACACAAAGCCTTGAGATGTCTAAACAAAAATAAATCACCTGGCTTGGACAGTCTTCTACCTGAGATATATCTCGAATTTTGGGATCTGCTGGGTAAACCTATGCTTGATTCATTCAAGTTTGCAATTTAAAACGGAACGTTTCATAGGGATCAAAAAACGGCACTTATCACTGTACTCTTGAAAAAGGATAAAGATCCCAATGAGTGCTCCAGTTATAGGCCAATATCCTTAATAAATAGTGACCTTAAAGTATACGCCAAAGTTATTGCCTTACGCCTTGAAAAGGTTATTCACTCTTTGATTAGTGTGGATCAAACAGGATTTATGAAGGGAAGATATGCATCCGATAATATGCGAAGATTATTACATATTATACACATTGCTGACACACATCCAAATCCATGTGCATTATTTTCACTCGATGCGGAGAAAGCGTTTGACCAGCTAGAGTGGAATTACATATGGGCTGTTTTACAGAGATTTGGCTTTAAACATAACTTTATTACAATGATGAAACTGTTATACCATTCACCTCTTGCCAAAGTTTTAACGGGACATGCAATCTCTTCTGTATTTCCCTTACAACAAGGAACAAGACAGGGCTGTCCACTTTCACCACTCCTATTTTGTTTATCCTTAGAACCTCTAGCACAAGCTATTAGACAGTCTAACGCTTCCCCTATGAGAATTGGAGACCATAATCATATAATATCTCTGTATGCTGACGACATTATCTTGTTTTTAGATCATTTCAACAACTCTATTCCCATAATAATTAAGCAATTTGATCACTTTATTTCTCTATCAGGCTACAAAATAAATTGGACTAAGTCTGCTTTAATGATATTAAACAATAGAGGTAGTTTCTCCCGTTCTCCCATTAATTCAGATTAAAGGCTCTTTCACATGCCTAGGCATTACAATCTATAACAGTACATATAAAATTATCAAAGATAACTACCATACCTTGATAACCAGGCTAAAATCAGATATTCTAAGATGGAGTAATTTAAAAATATCTATTCAAGGCAGAATTAATGTAATCAAGATGAAGGTCTTACCACGTGTCAATTTTCTTTTCTTTATGCTGCCACATAGGTTACAAGATATACTATTTGCTAACATTCCTACCAAAAGGATCAATAATAAATTTGGACCAATCATTGCAAATTCAATTCAAGTATGGAAAAAAGTAGAATATATGATGGGTGGCCCATTTAAATTTTGCCAGACCACACCATTGTGGCATAATCATAATATTTTAGGAGGTAACCACTCCTTCTACCAACCCTCTTGGGCTTCATTGGGTATTAACACACTCAGTGACATAACTCTCAGGGTCTTTTTGCACTCCAGGATCTAAGGTCAACCTTCTCCCTTCCAGCCTCTTCCTTTTTTATTTATTTTCAGATAGGATCAGCCCTAAAAAGCATATGGAGTTCCCTGGAATTCCCCTCTCCCTTCACATCCAATGGTGCAGTGGATTACCCCATCAGTGGGTAGACCCTCAGTTTCTAAAATATATATTAAACTTATTGAACATAACAAGAAACCTTTATCGATTCAATCCATTTGGGACAAAGAGCTAGAAAGCACTAACATACAGTTGAATTGGGAGAAGTTGCTGTCTAATCTGGATATGACATCTAAGAATATAGCGCATCAACTGATTCACTATAAAACTATTCATAGAGCATATATTACACCTTATAAAAGATTCCGGATGGGGCTGCAACCTACTTATAACTGTCATATATGCAATAACACCTGTCCACGGACCTTTCTACATATGTTTTGGGACTGTTCAACTGTATCAAAATTTTGGTGTGATGTAAACTCATGTTTATGTGATTTATTAGAGATTTCTTATGTATCTAACCCTGCCCTTTGTCTTCTTAATGACACATCAGATGTTAACTTAAAGCTCACGCAATGCAAAATGCTATTTGCTGGATTTACTGCGGCAAAGAAAACAATCACAAAACGCTGGTTTACTCCTGGGATGAATCTGAAATCTTTTTGGGCCCACAGTCTTACTAACATTGTTAATCTAGAACTCACCACTGCAAGACTGAACAGAGCACGACCAGAAACTCTGAATGCCTGGAAATGCTTTTTATCCAAAATTCTTCACTGGAGAAGAGATTGTAAATGAATGACTATAATGTACAATGTATACCTGTGGTTTGCATAATGTGAGGAAGTTTTCTGAAATGCCTGCTGCCCCGTTGTGTTTTTTGTTTATAAAAATTTAATAAAAACTTTTGATCACAAAAAAAAAAGTAGTACACACTTAATCTGCAGAAAAATGCCATTTTAAAAATCATTCCCCGTAATGGATGTGCACTTTTCACATTTTGACTGTTTGCAATACTAGTAAAATATCCACATAATGCAGCCCTACCATCCGTCACCCTTTAAATGTCCACACACACACACATAAAGATATGTCCATGTTCCTCCACTCAATCACTCACACAAGTTTGTTTTATGTCCATTCAAAATTTCTAAGCCTAACCCTAAACCAAACCTCAACCAGAAAAATACGATTTTGCCAGTCAGAACCATATTTGCCATTGCTATTTTTCTCTGGTCTACAAAATGTATGACAAGAAGCATGCATTTACACATAAAACAATACAGTAAAGGAGGTTAGCATGCTCCACAGCATCTACAGGCAGAGAGGACAATATGTCTCACCCAGAACATGCAGGACAGGCAAACCCAGGTTCTGGCCCGTCCAGCCAGTGTCGCAGGCAGCCCCAGAGACATGGATGGCATCCTGAAGGGATCGTTCCGCTTCCAGCAATAATAGAATCCCAAATATGTTCCACACTGTACCTCTGCTAGCAGCACAGCTCCATCAAATAATAAGGGCAGGCAGAGGAGAGAGCCTGCAGCAAGACTTCCTCTCCTCCACACTCTTCTATTCCTCTCTCTCTCTCTCTAAGGGTCAGGCGTTCTTGACTCTCTAGGCAGAGAGAGTGGGGGTACTGTCTGGCTTTTACCCGCCTTTCCAAATCCCCAGCCAGCCCCCTACTCACTTCTGTTTTTTCCCTTCTGTGGCCCCTCCCTTGCTTTCCCTCTTTTTTCCTGTACCTCGATTCTCTCCTCCTCATACCCCACCAACCCCCACTGCTTTATGTACTCTATGTTTTCCCATCTTCCCTCTCCCAGGCCTCACCTCCCTCTCTCACGCTCTCTCTCCTCCTCTTCTGCACGCCTGCATGATCATATCTTCACTAACTTGACTTAAATTTTTCATCGACTCTCTCCTCTCTTTTTCCCTCATTCTGTCTCCTCTCTCTCTCTCTATCTCACTCTCTCTGTCTCTCTCTGTCTCTCTTTCTCTCCCCCACAGCTCCACTGAGTGGCTCCACCGCTGAAACATCTGCCTTCCCTGAAATGCTAAAAGTAACCAATCTCTGTGCTCCCCAGCATCTCAAATTTGATAGAACAGGGTGAACATTAGCATCTCGCAAAGCTGACCCAGAAAATAATAGTCAAAAACACATCAAAACACTGTAGCGAAGTAAAAACCTTGTGGTTTATCCTTACAGAAAGCAATTTCCATTCATGGTTTGATTAAGAAAAAGGAAAATGTAATTTATGCGTTTATCAAAGCATGATTCATCACAAAATCATAAAATAAGCAATAGATGTTTCTGAGGAAAAGGTATACTCTGAGGACTCAGTATTATTCTGAGTCCTCAGAATAATAAATATTATTCACTGATAAATAGGAAAATAAATTATTACTGAAGTTAATAATCATAGATTATAAACAAATAATTTTGCAGCCTGTATTTATCTTCCACACATGTGTAGTCACTAGTCTGTAAGTGGGTCTTTAAGACTGTTAAATAATAAAATAAATGCATATGTTTATAGTCATTGTTATTAATTGTTATAATTGTCATTAGTTGTCCATCTATAGCGTGTTAACTTACAGACACTGCACACATTTATCCACGCTACACAATTGGTTTACAGATTACCTACCTAGGGAATTCACAACACCAAAAAAGTACATAGCCAGAAGTGGACAAAGTACTCACATTCATTACTTAAGTGAAAGTACAGATACCACTGGTCAAATGTTACTCCAATAC
>JBBPCZ010026898.1:0-14063 GCA_037974445.1 Brycinus macrolepidotus
GGGCATGTAATTATTTTTTCCATTATATATTTTAAGTCTTCCCAGAATTTTCTAATTTTCCTACACTGCCAAACACAATGAAACCGTGTTCCCTTTTCTTCCTTACATTTACAGCATGTATCTAGTATGTTTGGGTTGTATTGATTTAGTTTAACTGGTGTCACATACATCTGCATTAACCATTTACACTGCAATAGTCTGAGTCGTACATTAACAGTGCAAATTTGTGCTCTTATACATGCTGATTTCCATTCATCCTCTATGACCCCAGAGTCCAACAACCCATTCCAAGCATTAAACTTGTTCTGTATACTCTCAATAGAACTAGACACCAACAGATTATAAAATTCAGACATCAAACCATTTTTTAGACAATCCTTTAAAACCATCTTTTCAGTAAGAGATTCTGGTGGTCTGGCCAGTGTATTCTTTTGAGCTACCTTTACAAAATTTCGTAGTTGAAGGTATTTAAAAAAAAAAAAAATGTTGGTTGTCAAGACCAAACTTATTCCTTAGCTCTTCAAATGACATCATAGCCTCAGATTCTGGCAGATATAGGTCTTGAATTTTTTATCTGTCCTTCCAGGCACAAAGAACTGGTTACACCCAGTTGGGTTGTACTGTGATAGAGAACATGGTTCCTTTAAATGTGCCCTTATATTATACCATATTTATATACCATATCATGTGTCTAACCATCGGGTTAATGGTTTGTTTCCGTAGTCTTGCTACTGTATCTGAGTACATATAAAAGGGGTAAAGGTAGCTTCATATCCCTAGATTTCATCGCCACCCAATGAGGCGATTCATTTTGTGTAAAGTAAAGCATAATCGACCTCAGCTGTGCTGTCCAATAATACCACATAGGATTTGGACATTTCAGTTCCCCTCTATCATATGGTAAGTATAGTAATGACAAATGAATCTTGGCTTTTTTGTTATTCCATATAAATCTTACAAATAACTTTCTAAGTCTTGAGAACAGATCCATTGGTGGACATAGAGGAATGTTTTGAAACATATAAAGTAATTTTGGCAATACATTCATCTTTAAGGTATTAATTCTCCCAATTAAAGAGGTTGGTAATGACATCCATCTATCAATTGAATAAGACATTTCCGTCATTATAGATTCGTAATTAACATTTACAATATCTTTTAATTTTGGTACGATCCTTATTCCCAGATATGGAAATTCTTCCACTACATTAAATCTGAAGGAGGGTTCTTTCTTTCAGTTTCATTAAGTAGCAATATAGAGGATTTTGTTTTATTAATTGCGTAACCGGAAATGTCACCAAATGTTTTAATTAGTTGTAGCAGATTTGGCACTGATCTTTCTAATTTAGTAATGAACAAAATTACATCATCGGTATATAGGGATATTTTGTGTTCAATATTTCTGTATTTCATTCCAAAGATCCCTGAGTGCGTTCTTATGGCAATTGCAAATGGCTCTATAGCTAATGTAAATAACAACGGAGAGAGTTGACAGCCCTGTCGGCAACCTTTTCTAATACTAATTGGCTTGGAGATGTTTTTATTTGTAACAATTTCTGCTGAGGGATTTTTGTATAGTAAATGAACCCATTTTCTAAAATTATTCCCAAATCCAAATCTTTTTAAAACATTAAAGAGGTATGGCTACTCAACCCTATCGAAAGCTTTTTCAGCATCCAATGAAAAGAGTGCTGTATTCTTCCCATCCATTGTTTTATGTATAATGTTTAGTAGTCTTCGCACATTATGGTAACCCTGCCTTCCTATTATGAAACTGTTTTATCAAGTCTTTGTCATTTATTTTTGGTAGAAATTTTTTGTAATCGTTTAGCGAGTATTTTACACAGGAGTTTAAGGTCAGACTTTAGCAAACTTATTGGTCTCATATTTTCACACCTATTGGATGGTTTTCATGGTTTAGGAAGTAAAGTTATTAAGGCACCAGAGAGAGAAGGTGGAAGACTTCCACTTTGAAATGCCTCTAAATACATTTCCAAAAGGGGCTTTGACAATTTTGACTTAAAGGTTTTATACAGCTCAATGGGAACTCCATTTGGGTCTGCCCTTTTAGCTGAAGTTTAACAATCAGTAGCATTCTGAATTTCCTGTATGGATATTTCTAATTCTAATTCCTCTTTTCATTCTTCTGTGATGAGTGAGATGGGTAACCCATCTAAAAATGCACATTGACTTTGTATATCTTCTCCTGTCTCCGTACCATACAACCTTGTATAGTAATGTCTAAATGCGTCATTAATTTCAGCTGAGTCAACAAGTTTTTTTATCCCCTGTTTCTATTAATGTAATTGACCTTCTAGTTTCCAATTGTTTTATTTGCCACATCAATAGTTTACCTGGTTTATCACCTTGATCATAGAAAGCTTGTTTGAGCCTTAATAAATTAGAGGCTGCTCTAGAAGCAGATAGATTTTCATATTCAGACTTCAACACCATTAAATATTTTTCAAGCTGAGGGTTAATCCCTGAATATACCCTCTCCTGAAGTGTCCTTATTCTGTTTTCCAATTGTAGACTTTTCTGTTCAACTGTTTTTCTTCTTGAACGTGTATAGGTTATTATATATCCTCTAATATAAATGCCTCCCACCTAATGCATGCTGATGTTTGTGTTGTATTAATTTCAAAGAATTCCTCAATAAGATTCCCTAAATATGTCACAAATTCCTCCTCTTTTAATAATTCTTGCTGAAACTGCCATCTATATGGGTCTGTTACTAACTTTTTATCCTTATATACTAAACAGAATGAAGCATGGTCTGTTACCACTATATTGTCATATAAGCATTTCTGAATTTTTGACCGTAATATTGCAGAGATTAAGAAATAATAAATGCGGGAGTACACTTTATGGGCAACAGAATAACAGGAGAATACTCGAAACTTTGGGTTCATTTCTCTCCAAATGTCTACAAGATAACTGCATCTTTTATGTGATTGATCTATGCCTGTAGATCTATCTATTACGGGGTCTAAAGTACAATTAAAATCACCCGCTATAATATATTGACCAGTATGATTTGAGAGGGTAAGAAATAAGTTTGTGTAAAAATTAGGTTCTTCCATATTAGGCCCATATACATTCACCAAATTTGTTTTCTGATAATAATGAGCCCTGTATGATCAAATATCTCCCCATTCTATCCTTAATTACATTTGTTACATGAAATGGAACAGAACTATGAATTAATGTCATCACTTCTCTAGCGCGGGATGTAAATGATGCCCGATATACCTCCCCCTGCCATCTTCTAAATCCTGGTGTCTTCTCCATCTAAAAGATAAGTTTCTTGTAGGAATACAATTTTAAAGTCCAAATTTTTGATTCTATTCATGACCTGTTTCACTTTTTTAAGTTTATGTAAACCCCTGCAATTCCAAGATAAATATTTAAGGTCTACTTCCTGAGATATTCTTATCGCAACTATATTTGAGCTTTGGGGTACCTGAAATAATTAACCTCTCAACCTTAACAAAATTAACAAAGATGGATGTTAAACCCCACATCCTAAATACCAAAATGAACGAAACTCCCTTTCCCAAAGTGATGGGAATATCCCCCCTTAAAGCTTGGATTCCGATTAACAACATGAGCTGATCCGCACTATGATGGTCAATCTCTCCACAAAGAGCTGTAAACAAACAACAAAGTACTAACCTAGCACTCTAACCACCACATATTTAAATGCTTAAACACTCTATGTTTAGCATAACATACTGTAGTTAACATAAACTCGCGTAAACCTTCTTAAACATTTGGTAAAATTTACAGGTTGTTAGAAACATCACGATTTGTAACATATGCTACAAAGTTCTGCCAACGAATTATCTTTAACAAGTCCCCATAGTCCCGCGTGTATCTATTTTCAGTTGCTTCTTTTTTTTTTTTAATCCTCTCAATAAGATCTTGTGCTTGTTCCGGCGTGTTGAAGGTGTAAGTCTGTTCTCTGTAAGTAACCAGCAATCTGGGTGGTAAGATAAGTCCGTGTCGTACCCCAAACCGTGTCGTACTGCCAAATGCCTTTAAACATCTTTCGCTGTTTATGGATGCCCGTAGCTAAGTCCGGGTAGAGCCGCAACAGATGACTGTGTATAGGAGATTTCCTTCATGGTGCGAGCAGCGTTAAGCACTTTAACTCTGTCCTTGTACTGAGAAAACTTCATTATCATTGCTCTCGGGTGCTCTTTCGGACTCATTTTTACTCCAACTCAGTGTGCTCTCTCCAGCACAATTGGGCTTTGGAAGTTTGTCTGTCCGAGCATCCTGCGAATCCAGCTTTCTAGAAAGGCACAGGCATCTGATCCTTCCACTCCCTCAGGAAGATTTACTAGTCTCACATTTTTCTCACGGGATCTCATTTCCAAGTCCAAAACTTTCTCCTCCAGCGTTTTATTCTTTGTTTCTAATGTTTGAGCTGTGACGCGGAGCAAAGCTAGTTCGTCTTCAGCTGTTGATATTCGCTGCTCTGCCTGTGCCGTCCGCTCGTTGCATTCACTTATTTCTCATCTCGTGGCCTCTATAGGTGCCATTATTCCATCAAATCTTTCAGCAAACTCAGCTTTCTTGGCATTTAATGCTGTCAGTACAGCATTTTCAGAGTCTAACTCTGTTTCGACTCTCACCTCTGTCGCCATGTCTTTGTTTGCTTTCTGTGAGCCGAAGTTGGTTAATTTCGACTGCTTCGACACTTTACCCTTTTCTCTACTCATATCAACGACTGTTCGGCTTATCACACTTAATTAGTTGTTTACAGAGGTTTTATCAGTGTTACTGTGTTATTTTGAAGAAAAAAAAAAACGGAATTGCAGCGGAGCAGTGCAAACTACGTCTTACATGGCTGCCATTACACCGGAACTCCCAGTTAAATTTTCTTAATAGAAAATGAAATAAAAATAAAATTAAACTGATTCTGTTGACATTGTTTGTTACAGTAACAGTATGTTTAAAGTTAAGTTTCTCATCTGGGATTTTACCCAGGTATTTGAATGGTTTAAATCCACTACTATAGTACACACTAATGCATTAATGCTTTTGTTTTTGCACCAGATTTAATTGCTGACAAGAACTGTTACCACATTCAGCATAGTTGTTAAGAAATGGACTGTAATTTTGTGTGGGATCTGTATGCAAGGAAATAACTAAATGACTCACAATCTATACATATAATAAATCGTAAGATGGAGAAAAAAAATATTTTTGCCAATGGTAGTGTGCAGTAAATAAGAATGTGTTGCTGACTCATACTGTTTTCTATGCTGTGTTGAACATTTGATTAGCTGACAGTTTACGCAAGACATTTTATAGTAACATTCAGTAAAACCTACAAAAGGTTACATTTGTGCCATGTTAACACAAGGATGAGTTAAGTCTCCCTTGAACCATAGCAATAAAAACCAGTTCCAAGTTGTCGGTTAATGTGGCTCATCTGCTGATTAGGTAAAACATCGATTTGAACGTTGATTAATGTTGAAATCAAAGTGCATGATTATGGTTAAAATTTTGAAACACATTGTGAATTTTTCATTTGAAGCCATTTTTGTTTCTTTACTTTAATCTTGGGATAAGATCATAAAGATTTACAAAATTGGCACTCAGTTGTGCAGCCAAACTGTGCTAAGAAGTCTATATTTTTGGATAATTATTTGCTTTCATATTCTACAGATTGTTTTAAGACCAATATGTGTTAAATGGATAAATCCAAAGAGTAGTTAAAAAGGCCCAAACTGAAACTGGAGCAGTTTGGAACTTTTATTGTATCTTTCTTTAAATTTTAGGAGGAGATTATTCATTTTTACACAATTAACACTAGATTGAGCACTAAGCTGAGGTGGAATTTAACTACATTTTGCATTATTTTTCAGTTTATCTCACTATAAATACACAGATTACATTACATTCATTTGGCAGACTCTTTTATCCAAAGCGACTTACAGACACAATATTAAAACCACTGACTGTGTATGGGGCTATGTAGCTGCACACCAGTCCGACTGCTCATGCTGACCCTACAATGGGCCCATAAGCATCAGAACTGGACTTTGGAGAAATGGAAGCGGGTGGCCTGGTCTGATGAATCACGTTTTCTTTTACATCATCTGGACTGCTGAGTGCTTGTGCGTTGCTTATCTGGGGAGGAGATGACACCAGGGTGCACATATGAAAAAAGCATGTTGGTGGAGGCAGTGTGATGTTCTGATGGAAAACCTTCTGGCATTCATGTGGATGTTACTTTGACATGTACAAACCTACCTAAACATTGTTTCGTCCCAAGTACACCCCTTCGGTCAGCAGCATAATGCACAATGCAAAAGATTTTTGGAACTGGTTCGAGAAACATGACAAAAAAGTTGTTGACTCCTAGTTCCAAACATCTCAGTCCCATCAAGCATTAGTAGGATGTAGTTGATCAGCTAGTGTGATCCATAGAGGCCCCACCTCATAACTGACAGAACTACTGCTAACATCTTAGTGCCAGATACCACAGCACACCTTCAGAGGTCTTTTGGAGTCTGTACCTCGAAAGGTCAGAGCTTTCTGGGTGGCACAAAGGGGACCTACAAAATTTTAGGGAGGTAATCTAAATGTTAAGGCTGATGGTGTATGTAATATATATATTGTGTATGGGTTTTTTTTTTTTTTTTTTTTTAAATATGTTTTTGACTTTCAGATATTTTACCTTCAGATTGTTTCAATACCCATTTTGAGATGATCTCATTAAAATCCAGGAACTTGAAAAGGACAATTTGCTCCTTAGACTAGCCTTACACAATTGTTATTGCAGATCCCTGTGCGATCCTGATAAGCTATTTAGTGTGTGTGCTCTTCTGCGTTTCAAGGTGTCTATCAGCATGTCAGCGGCTCTGCAGTAGGAGGTCATGCTATTAAGGTCCTTGGCTGGGGAATGGATGATGGCACCCGCTACTGGCTGGCTGCTAATTCATGGAACACTGACTGGGGTGATAATGGTAAGACAAGTAATACCAGTTTTTGATGGATACTTATATTAAAGAAATATACTTATTAAGAAGCGAGAATCTGTAATACACAGTGACGCACTAAAGTACATTTTTTACAGTATGAGTAGGCATACTGGGGACATACCATTAAAGCTACATTAGTTAAGATGTGCCGTGCAGTGTAGCAAAGCAGATAATGTAAAGCACAGCTATACCCAATAGGGAGTCTCTGTGAGCCCGGCAGTGGACATTGTAACCACAAGCTCAAGTTTAAACTCTCCTCAAACACAAGTTTGGCAAAAGTTTTTACACCCCACTGCAGTTTTAATATTTGAACACTAATTAATGAATTTATCAAGTTTATCAACTAACTAACCTTTCACAAACTTTTGGCATGAAATGGAAGGGGTAAAATAACAGTTTAATTACAGTAGAAATGATGGCTAAGGTGATTTAACACATAATTAGCATTAATCTGTGTATCTTAAATACTTCAGATCGACTGCCTTTTTGGTATGAATTTGAAGTCAAATATCGCTGAGTAGAGCTTTTTCTGGTCTCATTCTGGATATAATGTAGTACAGTGGTGCTCAGGGACAGTCAGAGACATTAAGTAGTGAAAGAAGTCCTTGATTGGTTGCATCAATCAATGCTGGACACGTTGAGATGAGCACACAATCATTATGTATTTAAATTTTCGGATGGTATATGTCGTCTGCTGGATGTACTCAGCATGCTGTAGCCAAGGTTTTTTTGTCCTGCAACACTAGTGTTCAGCACAGTTTGGTGATTCTCTGCTGTAGCACAAAAACTAAAGAGTTGAATAAGGTGTTTTTGGTCGGGTAAAACTGTGCTAGACATTGGCCTGTCAGGACTGCTTTATACCCAAGTATTAGCTTTAAACAGCACTGTTTGAAGCACTTACTCACGGACTGGAGGGAAGAACAATACAGATGGCGCCATTCAAAATGTAAATGTGGGGGGTGTGGGGTAATAATAATGAGACCCTCTTATATATTTCTTCAATTATATTAACACAGTTATCTTTGTCACTGAGTTTCCATGTTTTGTCTTACTTTCATGCATTAGCCTAACTTGCACAATGTAAGAGCTACATCAGCAGTGCAGTTACTGCATCTGTCCTTGTACTTGACTGGTATCAAGAAAATGTCCTCTTCCTCATTGTGAGACCAAGAGGCATTAAGACAAATGTGAGACTGTCAGATTGCAGTCTCAAGGCTCGAGACATTTACAACAAAACAGTATCATTGATGGTATCCTTTTTCTTATTTTTTTTTCAGTGACCAACATTTGGGCTGCTTTTGTATTACACCTCAGTTTAGAATTCTAGAGTTCCATGAAGATTCACCATTCAGCTACATGACAGTTTAATAATATATGCATGTTTCCTTTTAATGCACAACCACCCACAAAATGTGTTGTACACTGTATTATTTATCATAATTTGAGTTTTTGTCTATGTTTAACGGATGTTATAAATGTGATACCAATCACAGTGATACATTATAATGCATTTTCTGTTGCTCATACAGGCTTTTTCAAGATCCTTCGAGGCGTGGATCACTGTGGCATTGAGTCTGAAATTGTGGCTGGTATCCCCCAGTGAATCCCAGAGACTGAAAAGGGATTAAAAAAAAGCCTTTCAGGGGATTTTTTTTCCTAATATAGGTTCCTATTAACATGGCAGTACAATCAGGCATCTTTTTTTTTCCTATGATGATTTTATGTCTTTTGGATTGTTTAGATTTCCTTTTTTTAAAGAAACTATTATTCAGTTTTTCACTTTGCAAACGTATGCTGTTTTCAAGGAATTCCTTTTGCACATACATTTTAATTTTGTAATAATTTTGTAATAAATGTAAAGTGATTCTGCTGAAGCTTAAAATAAAAAAAAAAAACCCCAAAATACAATACTTCCATTCTTCAGGACAGATATTCATATATCCTGTTTGTTTGTTTGTGCAGTAAACGTGTAAAAGTCAAAACAACTTTCTTCTCATCACTAGGAATGTGCAGTGAATGTGGAATGTCGAAATATAGTTCACCCAGAAGCACCAGGCGACAACCCTTGGGCTCTTAATTAGGAAGTTCCATCTGACATAGTAAAGATCTGGGTGAAATTGACAAGGGCCACACAAAACAGTGCATCGCAGCAAAGCACCCAATATGGGTAGATATATGAGCATCAGAACTGGATCAGGGAGCAATGGAAGAAGGGGATTTTGTCTGCTGATTCACATTTTCTTTTACATCACGTGAACTGGCGGGCGCATGTGTCACTTATTCGGAGCACAAATACAGTGGGTATAGAAAAGAATCACCCCCCTTCAAAATATTCACATTTTGTTGGTTTGCAGCCTGAAAACAATTTTCCAGCTATATTTACTCAATGCAACCTAACATCCAAGTGAAAGATGTAACGGCAACGGTTTAGAAAAAAAATTAACCATAATCACTGAGATGGATAAAGGATCACCCTCCCCCCTTCTAAAAAAATACTTGTAATCAGGTGTAATCGACTCCACTGTAAAGGGGCACTGCACACCAAGCTAATTGGCTTCTATCTGTGATCAGTTGTAATTATTTTAATTACCTCACCATAAAAACAGCTATTCTTGCACCAGTGTGGCTTGTACGGGAAAGTTGCAAGAAAAAAAAAAAACACTCCTCGGAAAAGGCCACGTTAAGTCTCGATTGAGCTTCTGAGGCCAAGTTGAAAACAGTGTTATGGTCGAACTACTTGGCCTCAATGCCAAAAGGTACACCTGGCAGAAAACTCACCATCTAAAGAACACCATACCTACAATAAGCATGGAGGTTGTAGCATCCTGTTACGGAAGTGTTTCCCTGCAGTAGGCACTGGGGCACTTGTTGGGTTAGAAGGAAAAATTAATGGGGCAAAATACCATCAAAGTATTGAGGAAAACTGACTATCCAGTGTTTAAATGAGGAGAAAGGTGAAAGTCTCTGCGTGGCCTATTTAGAGACTAGACTCAAACCCTACTGAAAATCTGTGGAATGACTTGAAAACAGTCCACCAACAGCCACCATCCAATTTGGCTGAGCCTGTCACCTTAAAACACACCGCCTACCTAAACATTGTTGTAGGTCAAGTACACCCTTCCTGGCAATGGTATTTCCTAATGGCAATAGCCTTCAGCAGGAAAATGCACACTGCAAAAACTGATCAGGAATGGCTTTAGTAAACATTCAGATTGTGAGCATCTGTAGAATGTGGCTGGGCACACTAGTCAGATCCATGGTGCCCTCAGCTTGCAACTTAAAGGACCTACCATGTCTTGGTGCCAGACACCAAAGCATTCAGAGGTTTTGTGGAGTTCATGCCTTACTGGCACTGAGCTGTTTTTGGTGGCACAAGGGATATGGAGCTGAATCCAGGACAATAGTTTTATCAATTTGGGACAAAAATGCAATTGAGAAACTAAAATTTGAAGTTGTAAGTTTTGATCTAAAAAAGGATATGAAACGTGTTTCAGTTTAAATATAATTTTGATTCAGTTCTGGAATTCTTTTAAAAGCATTTTCATTTTTTATTTTCATATATTTAGTCCTTTTTCCAGTTGCAGATTTGTTTTCAGATTTTTTTTTTACAGTTTTAAATCGTATTTTTTCACTTTCAGAGTGTTTCAGGCTGTTGGCTTTGATTTGGCATTGGGCCTGGCATCACCTGAAAAGGGCATGGAATAATGAAGGCTGAGGAACTGTCCTTAACCGTGTTGCCTTTAGGAAACCTAAATACTGCTTAGAGCTCTAAAACACCCCCGCTTTACCAGGACTAACTACAGTCGGCAGCATGCACAGAAAAAATGTTGGCTACTTTTTTGAAGAGATACTCTTGGAAATTATATCATTATGTAACAGAAGGACAAACGTAAAGGGCGTCTGTAGTTGGGGAATTTGCCAAAGCTGGAAATCAACCGTGTGCCTAATATTAATTAGCTTTACACTATAAGCTACTATTTATGAATTTTATAATTCTTACAATGTCCAGCTTGCGTTTTTGCCATTAGTTTGTTCAAGTTTTAGAAGTGGAATGTCAGGTCTTGTTAAGTGTGCTTTGAATGAATTGCACACTTAAGCTATGGAAACGGACTATGTAAACAGTGACTTTAGACATTTACCTGTGTTGACAATGTTACAGGTAACATCTATGCTTATGTGTTCCATTGTTGTGTATGCTTCAGCAGCACAGCAGTATCTCTGTTAGTGATTATTCCTCTTTATTTGTTCCTTCACAGCCCGCACACGCACACATACATCTACAGATAAATTCAGGCACACACAGGAATGCCTCTTACAGCCACCAATAGAAAATTGCTTCATGACTAGGTGGAGTCAACGAGATTTTTTTTTTTTTTTTTTAAAGGTTGTTGGAAGACCAGGTTGAGATGTCTCAGGATGTTGTCAGTGCTTTGACTGAGCTTTCATCACTTGTCAATATAGAAGACTACTGTAATCTTACCCCAAGTCAGATGCCAGTGTTGCAAGGAGGAATGGGATGGCCAAAATTTTGTCTCTTCAGCAATTACAAAGTCTACAAGAAATGTCCATACTGGTGTCATGCATTGCAAAATGTCTGGGTGTATCTTAGAGGACAGTGAAATGGCACATGCACGAGAATGGCATTTCCATAAAGCAGTTCTGCAGAAATCTAACTGATGAACAATTAGGTAGTGTGGTGAGGTCAGTGGAGGCCAGGACACCACAGATAGAAGCAAGCTTTTTGTTTAACCAGGGTATTAACCAAAGGTTAACACATGAAAAAGATTTACTTCCAAAATATTTGTCTTATATAAATGTTAAGCAGTACTGCCATTAAGCTGTATAATGTTTGTCTACCTGACAATTCCTCTTTTGAAAAGTTACAAGATTTTCAAAAACAGTATTATAAGTTAAAATTTGTTTCTTTAATTAGAACAGTGGTAAAACAGCAGCAGTTGGTGCTAAACATTTAGGTTGTAACCTTGAAAAACTGGGAGTGGTGTCATTTGTTTACACAATGTTGAATTCTGGGCTAGGTGAAAACCCTCCATTAGAACCTACTGGAATTGGCCGCAGGACCTCTTCTCAAAGGGAAGATCTTGGATATGACCTTGGCTTGTGATGCACTGCTGAAACCTGGCAGGTGTGATGGGGGCTGTTTTTGTCATCTCCGTGCCCCTGATCTTCAGCTATAAAGCAAATCCATAAGTGTTATGAAACAGTTTAACATTTGGTAAAAACTTCAACCTGCTTAACACATGTATTAACTACAGGTAGGAGCTGATTATTTTTAAAGAGTACAAGCAGTCATAAATGTCAGTCTTTTGTCACAAAACACTCTTTTGCCAAGTCAAGTAGGTTTAGTGTCATTTCAGCCATATACACAGTACTCAGTGAAATGAAATCATGTTCCACCAGGACTGTGGTGCAACAGAAAACTGCAAGACCACATAAGTACAGACAGGACAAAATACACAGAGTGCAAAGAGAGCAAGAAAAACACAAGAGCAACAAGACAACATTTAGTGCAGTAGATGTTTGAATGAATGCAATATTATGACACTCGCATATTCTCGCAGTGCAGTGTGCAAATTGTGCAGATAATAGTAGCAGCAAGACAGAATCTGCAGGGATATTACAATGGTAAGTTATAAAAGAGTGGTGTTTATAGTTTAAGTAGTTTGCTTAAGGCTGAACAGTTCAGTGCGTATATGAATTGTGTTAGGAGAAAAAAGAAATTCAGTTCAGGAGTGTTTGTGCGTGTGTGTGGGTACTGTTCATGTTTCAGTTCTGATTCATAATTCATAATTCATAATTCAGTCTGATGGCTTCAGGGAGGAAATGGTTTCCCATTCTGGCTGTGGAGGCCCATATGCTATGGAACCTTTTACCAGATGGGAGAAAAGAGAAGAGGGTGCGTGGGGTCACTCACAATGCTGGTGGCTTTGCAGATGCAGTGCATGATGTAAATATGACAGAGGTGAAAGAGGCCCTGATGATGATCTCAGAGCACCTGGTTTTTGGGGGGTGGGTACTCTTCCTTTCTGCCATGTTATTTTGTGCTTCAAACCGTGTGTAGAAGTGATTCAGTGCATCTGAAAGGGAGGCTCCACAGTCACAGGCAGGTGTAGATGCAATGTAGTTGGTGATGGCCTAGATGCCTTGCCATATGCGCTGTACAGTGCATACAGAAAGTTTTCAGACACCTTCAAGTTGTCTTTATTTTGTTATGTCTAAGATTAATCCTAAAATGGGTTAAAATCGTATTAATCAGTCAATACACAATATTTCACAATGACAAAGCAAAAACAGGTGTTTTGTCAAATTTACTAAAAAAAAAAACTGAAATATCCCATTTACATAAGTATTCAGACCCTTGACACTCTGATAGTCTGATGCATCCTGCTGCTTTCAGTGGTCCTTCAGAAGCTTCTACAACTTGACTGGACTCCACCTGTGCCAAATTGAATTCATTAGACCTTTATTAGAATTCATAAAGGCACACACCTGCCTATATAGGGTCCCACAGCTGATGGGTATGCAGACCTGTGAGACAGGATTGTGGCGAGACACAGATCTTGGGAAGGATACAAGAACATTTCTGTAGCATTAAAGAGCACAGTAGTCTCTATATTTCTCAAATGGAATAAATTTGGAACCACCGCCAGTCTCCCTAGATCTGGCTGCCCACGCAAACTGAGTGATCAGAGACGAAGGGCCTTGGTCAGGCAATGGTTGCTCTGAGTGAGATCCAGAGATTCTTTGTGCAGATAGGAGAACCGAACAGAAGGACAACCATCAGTGCAGCTTTCCATCAATCAGGCCTGTATGGTCGAGTGGCCAGACGGAAACCGTTTCTCAATAAAAGTCCCACTGGGAGCTTGCCAAACAGCACCTTAGGGACTCTCAGGCTATGATATTTGGCTACAGTTCTCAATTTATTGTGTGGAGAAAAGCAGGTGTAACACCCTACTCTCACAGATGCAATGATGAGCTGTAATTCAAGGAAAGAGTTGGAGGTTTGGGCCAGTAGGTTCGACTGCTGGAGCACAGAGAGTATTTAAA
>JBBPCZ010026961.1:0-14059 GCA_037974445.1 Brycinus macrolepidotus
CTTTTACTTGTAGGTGCAGCAGTTGGCGATACGTTGTACTTTTTTTTATTGTGCTCTATCCCTTGTTGTTCTGTATCTCTGTTTCAAATTTTCAGTTCCACCTTAAATGATGCAGCTGTTAGTTCTAGTACAGGAATTCAAACAAGAAGGCAGAATGTAACAGCTGCACCATTTAAGGTGGAACGTAATTTATCAAACAAGAAGTTTCAAGTTTTAAGTTAACTGTCAAATACAGATAACAGTGGAACATCATTATCAGTACAAACAAACAAACAAACAAAAAATGCAAATGCTTAACACAAGCATACATAAAAGTAGTAAAATAGTAAAAGTATTCCTGTAGTAAAATAAATAGTAAAATAACAAGGTGAATAGTAGACAGCAAGACAGTGTTTAACATTTGCAAGTAGTTACAAAAACATCTGCAGTGCAAGAAGTGTACGAAAGGTGGACCTGGTACCTGGCCATTTGAATGCGGATCAGGTGAGTGCCAGTCTGTTAAGGAGAAAGTAGACCGCTGTACTTCCTGAAATACGGGAGAAGTGAAAGTATACAGTTGTATGTGATATTAGTGTACTGGAGTGTGTGCAGGTATTGTGTGTGTGAAATAGGTGTACTGGAGTGTATGCATGTATTGTGTGTGTGATATCGATGTATTGGAGTCTGCTTAGGTATTGTGCATGTGATATAGGTGTACTGGAGTGTGTGCGGGTTTTGTTTGTGTGATGTAAGTGTTCTGGAGTGTGTGCAGGTATTGTGCATGTGATATAAGTCTTCTGGAGTGTGTGCGGGTATTGTGTGTGTGATGTAAGGCTTCTGGAGTGTGTGCGGGTGTTGTGTGTGTGATGTAAGTGTTCTGTAGTGTGTGCGGGTTGGGGTTATGGTGCTTGAAGGCCCTTCCTCCTCTGGGTGTAATAAAAGCAAGGCTGGCTGATCTGCTCTACAGTTTGGGTTAAAGTTTAAAGGCCTTTAACAGACAAAGTTTTGTCTCCAGTGTCACTCTGGAGCTTCTGCCGCGCAGAAACACTGCTGGACGTCAATCAGCCACTCTAGACTGAAAAGGTAGGAGAGGTTCTGTATTTGTGAGGGTTTTTGGCTTGAGGGTGAAGGAGGTAAAGAGACACTCAGAACACACAGCAGCTCTAATAATTCATACCGGCATCAGACTCTTGATCAGACCTGCAAACACTGTGGGGACCGTTTGATGGCTCCATGTCCTGATCTTTAGCATTCAGAGACCATACGGAGTGTGTGTGGTCTAACAGACACTCACACACACACTCACAAACACAGAGCGATGTTTTTCAGTGCGGAGCTGCAGGTTACTGTGGAGATCTGAGAACACACTCCGTCTCTCAGCGTGAGAAAATGTGCTCTCTTGTGTGGTGGGCTTTAATTCGGTTTGGCTGCAGCTTGCTCCCACACACACACACACACACACACACACACACACACACACACATACTGTAGGGATTTGTCAGCCCTGTCCAGAAAGAACTCTGTCATTTCCACACAGATTTAAATCCATATTCTAGCACTTTAAAACTAAAACACACATTCAGAGTTCACTATGCACAATGAATTATTCAGTATCCACTATGAATTATTCAGTATCCGCTATGAATTATTCAGTATCTACTATGAATCATTCAGTACCCACTGTGAATTATTCAGTATCCGCTATGAATTATTCAGTATCCACTATGAATTATTCAGTATCTACTATGAATCATTCAGTACCCACTGTGAATTATTCAGTATCTACAATTACTTATTTGGTATCCACTATGAATTGTTCAGAATCTACAATGAATTATTCAGTATCAACTATGAATTATTTTGGTATCTACTATGAATTGTTTTGGTATCTACAATGAATTATTCTGTATCTACTATGAATTATTCAGTCTCTATCATGACTTATTCAGTAACAGCTAGGAGTTATTCAGTAACAGCTAGGAGTTATTCAGTATCTGCTATGAATTATTCAGTATCTACTATGAAATTATTTAGTATCTACTACGAATTATTTGGTATATACTATGAATTATTCAATATCAGCTATGAAATATTCAGTATCTATTATGAATTATTCAGTATCTACTTTGAATTCATCAGTGTCTACCATGAATTATTCAGTAACAACTATAAATTATTCAGTATCTACTATGAATTATTCAGTATCCACAATGAAATATTCAGTACCTACTATGAATTATTCAGGATCCACTATGAATTTTTCAGTACACCACAATAAATCATTCAGTATCTGTTATGAATCGTTTAGTATCTACTATGATTTTTTAAGAAAACACATTTGTGAGATGTTTTTGGCCAGAGTAATAAAGTTACAGATGGTGAGTGAGTGAGCTGAATGGTGAGTCTTGCCACTTTATTGTGTAAAGTGATGTGTTTTATTCAACCTGGGCTGCTTTGTGAATGAAACATAACACAACGACCTGCTTAATTCTGAGGGGTGAAGAGTGGACCTCAGGGTGAAATGATATGGAGCACAAAGCACAGTGTGGGTTAGATTTGATCTGTGTTTGGTGTGTTCAGTGTGTATTCAGTGTGTTCAGTGCGTGTTCAGTGCATGTTCAGTGTGTGTTCAGTATGGGTTCAGTATGTGTTCAGTGTGGGTTCAGTGTGTTTCAGTGTTCAATGTGTGTTCAGTGTGGGTTCTGTGTGTGGGATCAGTGTGGGTTTAGTGTGTGTGTTCAATTTGTGTTCAGTGTGTTCAGAGTGGGTTTGGTGTATGTTCAGTGTGTGTGTTCAGTGTGGATTCAGTGTGGCTTCATTTTGGGTTGAGTGTGTGTGTTCAGTATGTGTTTATTGTGTTTAATGTGTGTTCAGAGTGGGTTCGGTGTGTGTTTAGTGGGTGTGTTCAGTATACATTCACTGTGTGTTCAGTGAGTGTTCAGTGAGTGTTCAGTGTGGGTTCACTGTGGGTTCAGTGTGTGTGTTCAGTGAGTGTTCACTGTGGGTTCAGTGTGTGTTTAGTGTGGGTCCAGTGTGTTCAGTGTGTGTTCAGTGGGTGTTTAGTGTGTTCAGTGTGGATTTAATGTGTTCAGTGTGGATTCAGTGTGTTCAGTGTATGTTCAGTGTATTTTCAGTGTGTTCCTTGTGTTCTGTTCATTGTGTGTTCAGTGGGTGTTTAATGTGTTCTGTGTGTGTTCAGCGTGTTCAGTGGGTGTTTAATGTGTTCAGTGTGGATTCCGTGTGTGTTCAGAGTGTGTTCAGTGTGTTCATTGTATTCTGTTCAGTGTGTTCAGTTGGTGTTTAATGTGTTCTGTGTATGTTCAGTGTGTTCAATGTGGGTTCAGTGTGGGTTCAGTGGGTGTTAAATGTGTTCTGTGTGGGTTCAGTGGATGTTTAGTGTGTTCAGTGTGGATTCAGTGTGTTCAGTGTGTGTTCAGTGTGTTCATTGTGTTCTGTTCAGTGTGTGATTCTGGGTTTGATGCATTTAGTTTGTGCGATCAATGAGATTTTTTGCTCTGATCTTTATTATTGTTTATGAGTTTCCCTTTTTAACAGTAACTCACCTCCGTCCTGAACTTCATGAGTGTGTGTGTGTTTGAGGCTCATTAGAGTATGTGACTGTTCGGGTAAATGTCACTGCTGTGCTCGAGACACCGTAAACATTTTGATGCTCACAGTCCTTCTCACTGAACAGGACCTGTGGTTCGGGGGTGTGTGTGTGTGTGTGTGTGTGTGTGTGTGTGTGTGTGTATGTGTGTTACAGCATTTCTCTGAAGCTTAAATGTCAAAGCACACCAGAATAAGTGTTTTAAAGAAGAACATTTGTTTTACTTTAATCTGAACCACACTGACTGTGCATGTCAGGGTGGCTGGTGGCCTAGTGGTTAGGGAGTTGGTGAGTTTGAATCGATGGACTGCTAGTGGCACCACTGAGGTACCCTTGAGCAAGATACTGTCCCTGGGCGCTGGCATCCTGGCTGCTTGCTGCTTCACTTGGTGAATGGTTTAAATGCAGAGAACAATATTGTGTTGTTCCCACTGTGTGCTGTGCCGTGCTGTGCTGTGGTGTGGTGTGTTCACGTATGACAAATGGACTCTTTACACTTACATTTATACCTCCGGCCACTTTATTGGAAACCTCTCATCTGTCCCTGTGTGTGTGTGTGTGTGTGTGTGTGTGTGTGTTTCAGGATGGTGCAGAAGACGGTGGTGGTGGGGCTCTTGGTGCTCCTGCTGGCCGCTGTTGGGACATTTGTTGGTGTTTTTTTCGGTGTCGGGGTCCAAAAGACTGATGGTTTGTTCACACGAGCAGCAGCAGCTGCAGACGCTGGACGCTGTTCAGAGATCAGCAGGTTAGAGATCACCTGAACACACACACACACACACACACACACACACACTCACTCACAGACACACACAGGTGACATTGTCATGTATACAGGTCCCCCCGTGTGGGTTCCCAGGGCTGACACAGTGCTGATCTCAGTAATGCTCTCATACAATCAAATCTTCACAGCAATGTTCCAGCCTTCCCAGAAGAGTGGAGGCTGTTTCTGCAGTTAAGGACAAACAGCCTCTATTAATTCCCTCAGTTTCAGAATATAAAGATACAGATATAGTCACAGATTAATACACACAGCATGAGAAACTGTGTATTAAGCATCTAAGATGTCAACAGGGGGTTCAGAGTGGGTTTGGTGTGAAACTCCCCAAGTCTGAACTGGTGAATAGAACCAGACATCTGACTCTAAAATCTCCTCACAGAAAGTTATTCCATTAAATGGTTATGGTTGCACCACCTGATGCCTGAGACGTTGTTCTACCAGGGTTTTGAGAAGCTTTTGGTCCTAAAACTAAACCCATTCATGGTAGAGGGATACATGCAGGGTGTCGTGAGGCAAAATTGTCCCAAAAGAAAAGTGATTTAGTTCAGATTCACTATTTTACCATCATCAACATCCATATAAACACTCAGAGACAAGGGGAGCTTCACTGGGAGATGATGGTGAATAAAACGTTGGAGACGTCTCTACAATGAACCGTTTCAAACCAAACACACTAAGAACACACTCTGTTTATAAACACTGGATTATGGGGGAATTTGGGGAAATTGGTGTAATATTGACTCAAGTTCTGACATGTTGTGTGTCTGTGTGTGTGTTTCCACAGGGACATTCTTCAGAGGGGGGGCTCTGCTGTAGATGCTGCGATAGCGGGGCTGCTGTGTGCGGGGTTGATGAACGCTCACAGTATGGGCATTGGGGGGGGGCTGTTCCTCACCATATACAACTCCAACACAGGTACACACACATATCTTAACACACGCACCATCTATAACACCAACACATGCACACACACACATTCTCAGCACCACTTATCATTTGGGTGGAGCAGAAGTGCTGATCTGGAATCATAATTACAGAGATATCTGATCTGAGGTCAGTCCTCCTTATGACTGGTTTGTGAACACCGGCCCTGGTGTTGCTTGGTGAAGTTCAGTTCACAGTAAGTCATATTGTGTCCTAAACCACGTCCTCAGGTCTGATACACTTTAACAAAGAGCAGGTCTGGTTTCAAGCCCGGCCATTCCACTGAAACGGCTCTGCGATCAGTGACTGATGCTTTAAAATCGGCCAGAGCGGCAGCTCAGTCCTCGGTTCCTATCCTTCTGGGTCTATCAGCTGCCTTCGAAACAGTTAATCACGCCATCCTCCTATCCATACTCTCAAACATGTGCATCTAAGGGAGAGCTGATTCTTGGTTCAAATCTTACCTCTCTGGGCATTCATTCAAGGTATCATGGTTGGGTCGAACATCTCCATCCCACCAGAGTCCCCCAAGGCTCAGTACTGGGGCCCCTACTCTTTGGAATTTACACCACCTCTTTGGGCTCAATTGTCCGCTCTCATGGCTTTTCTTATCACTGCTATGCTGATGATACAGTGGTTATACTGTCTATACTGTTTATACTGTTTGCACATTTCTCTACTATGTTGCACATTTTACTTTTATGCATATATATTATACAGAGCTGTCCACACACTCCGGACAGGTTTGGTCAAACCTCACTCTTATTTATACTTCTTTATTTGCACTGTTCTGTATGTTGCACAACGTCTTGTGTCTGTTGCACTATATGTACACTGTGGAACCTGAGCTTCGCCATTTCGTCTCTCTGTAAACTTGTATATGGTTGAGATGACAATAAAGTTCACTTTGACTTTGATACCTGCCCTTCCCACCGGACAACCACACCATCTCGGCTTTTCTATCAGACGGATCCACATGGATGAAGGATCACCACCTACAGCTAAACCTCGCCAAGACAGAACTTCTGGTTATCCCAGCCAAGCCTTCTATCCATCACATCATCAATATAAAAATCGCCTCTTCATTCCTCAGAGAAACCAGCTATCCTTCTCTGACTACATCGCATCTGTGTCTTGGTCATGTTGCTTCGCCTTATATGGCGTCAGGAAAATCAGGCCATACCTGACTTATGCCACCCAACTCCTGGTACAGGCCGTGGTTATCTCTTGCTCGATTACCGCAATGCCCTCCTAGTGGGTCTTCCAGCTTGCATGATAAGACCCTCACAGCTGGTTCCGAACGCAACAGCTCGGCTGGTCTTCAACCAACCCAAAAGGTTGCATGTCACCCCACTGCTGACTGACCTACATTGGCTACCCATGGCTGCCCAAAATAAGTCACTAACTCTTGCTTACAGAGTGACATCTGGGTCTGCACCCAGCTACCTTAATCCTCTCATTCAGCCTTATGTTCCTACTTGCTCCCTCCGCTCCTCCAAGGATCATCGTCTGCCTCTGTCATCCCTACACACAAGGCAAACCCTGTCCAGACTCTTCTCTTCTGTGGTTCCCTGCTGGTGGAATGAGCTGCAAAAGCAGCAAAATTCCTCTCTGTCTTCAAAAACCTCCTGAATTTAGAGAGCATCTCCTCTCCTGATGCACTATGTATCTTCTTGCATTACTCCTACATAAAGATTTAGTTGTGTTGATGTGTTTATGGTTAGAGATTTGTGTGATTATTTATTTGTCCGTAATGTTTGATGTTTTGTGTTTGTTTCAGGGCGGGTGGAGACGATCGATGCTCGAGAGACGGCCCCATCCGGAGCGTCTCAGGACATGTTCGGGAACAGCACGGACCTTTCACGGAAAGGTATCACCCATTAACACGTTACACAAGCCAGAGTTCCTCAGGATCAGGGCTTCAGAAACACTCACTCACCGTGAATCAGCTTCTCCAGAGTTATAAACCCTAAGGGTCGAGGTTCGTGCACCGGGGGGGCGGAGCAACACTCCATAAAACTAATGATTATCAGCTTTCACTCTCTTAGTTACAAATGAGGACAAAAATATTTAAGGTTGAACTGAGAGGGCTCGGTTAAAAACAGGAGCTATACTTACTTAATTTTGTTTTAACTTTTATTACTTTCAAAATTGTTTAGTGTATTTTTTTTTTTTTACTATATTACCTTCTTAACTATATTACCTTCTTTTTTTTTCTTTATTGCTTTGTTACTTTTAGTTTTTTTTTAACTTTTTTCTTTTTTAAACATTTTTACTATTTTTTTCACTTTTTCTGTTTTTTACTTTTCTTTACTGCTTTTTACTATTTTTTTATTCACTTTTTTCTTTTTTAAGTTTAACTTTTTACTGTTCATTATATAATAAATACAATATATATATATGTATATGTAAATATATATGAATTAATCAAATTAATTAACGTAATTTGATTTTCTTTTTGTCTAAAGAATCAATGCTCTGGTCATTTTTGAAATGTAAGTCTTAAAGATTAAAAATAAGTAAAAATGTGCATTTTGAAACTTTTATATATGTGGGGTGTGTGTGTGTGTGTGTGTGTGTGTGTGTGTGTGTGTGTGTAGGTGGTCTGTCCATTGCCGTTCCTGGCGAGATCCGAGGTTATGAACTGGCTTACCAGCGTCATGGGAAGCTGCCCTGGAGGGAGCTGTTCCTGCCCAGTATAGAACTGGCACGCAAGGGCTTTCCAGTGAGCAACGCACTGGCAAATGCCATTTACATCCACCGCAACACCATTCGCGAAGACCAGGCACTGTGGTGAGTACCTGCTGTTAGTAAAGAGCCTTCACCCACCCAGTACAGCTCACAGTAAGTCATACTGTGTCCTAAACCACTGTTCTCATATTGGTGGCTTTTTAGCTATCCAGCTCATCAGTAAGGTGGATCAGACTTGTGGACATAGTTCAGGACACAGTATGACTTACTTCAGAGGAACAGGCGGCCGTTTCAGAAGACACCAGGGCTGCTGTTCACAAAGCAGGACTGATCTGGAATCAGATTCCTCTGTATTTATGACATCACAGAAACTAGACTCTAGACCAGCGCTCCGGCTCCTGAGGTGGTTAGTGAAAACAGACCCTGTTGTGTTGAAAGGTGCCACAGCGTTCGTCTCCACACTAAAGTTTAGATGGTTTGATCCTCTTTGAACATTTCTGAAGACGTCTAAGTGTCCTCAGTGTGTCCCTGCTGTTTCAGCTCTGTGTTCTGTAATGGAAATGGAGAAATCCTGAAGGAAAACGATACCATCACCTTCCCCAAACTGGCCGACACATACCAGGAGATCGCAGACAAAGGACCCGACGCCTTCTACACCGGCTCCATCGCAGAAACCCTCGTGAACGACATCAGGAATGCAAGTAGGGTTCCGTTCTGTTACAAACTCGCATTCGAATCTCAGCTCTATCCTCAGATTCAACTGCAAGTAGAGTTTAACAACACGAGAACAGTAAAAATCCACCAATCCACCAGAAAAATCAGAATCCACCTATAGGAGAACAGTATGCCAAAAATGCACCAATGGGATAATAGCATGGGTACAAATCCACCAGTAGAAGAACAGTATGGCTAAGCATTCACCAAAATGAGAACACTGTGGCTAAAAAGCCATCAATAAGAGAACAGTATGGCTAACTCCACCAGATGTCAATGCAACATCACTTGCCAATATCCTGGGACATAGGTTCAAATTTCACAGAGTTTGGCATACTGCATCACCCTCACATTCTTCAGACACACATTTTGTGATAATTCATCCATAGGTGGCGCTGTAACTGACACATTTCAGTTTCTCAAGACCCACTTATGGGAAGACAAGTCAAAGCAAAGGAATGCAAGGCAAGGGAAGGCAGGGCAAGGCAAGGGAATTTTATTTGTACAGCACATTTTCACACACTGCTGATAAAATAAGCATAAAAGGAAAAGCAAGCAATAAAAGCAACCACAACATTAAAATAGAATAAAAGTAGAATTTAAGATCAGTTGAAATGCGTTAAATAAAGCAATATAAAAGAATACATATAAAAGTAGATGAATTTTGTGGATTTTTCACATTAGCTGAACTGTTAACAGGCCAAAGTTAAACGCTGATAAAGCTCATGGTGGTTTGAAGTGAACGATTAAGGGAATGTGAGCTGCCCATAAACTGACTGGCTTCACGCCAAAGATTCTGATAATGAACTTTATGATCAATAACCCATAGCATGGCTCAACTAAGCTGCAGGTGTGTGTGTGTGTGTGTGTGTGTTTGTGTTTGTGTATGTGTGTTGGCACAGAGGAAGATTCTTTTCTTTGTCTGATCAGAAGTAAATCGTCTTCTTATTTGGAGATTATTGAAGTCTGACTTGTTTCTCCTAAACCCCCCTTGTGGAGAAATCAAGAACAAAAGTAAAAATCAACGTAAGACAGAAGTTCTTCTGCTGTTCTCATCGGGTTCCCAGTTTTCTTCTCTTTAACAACCGTATGGATCTCAAAACTGACTTTGGAAGTCGAGACTTGAATTTGATCACTAAGACAAATTTCAGATGTTGTTCAGACTCATTTATAAGAAACCAAGTTTTCTTTTGGATCTTCTGGTTTATCTGAAGATCTGATGATCTGAGATGAATAAAGATCAGAGCAGTGAGAGAAAAAGAGCATTTCAAGATCTTAAATTGGGATCGGGCTGAGATTAGAGTAAGGTTCCTTCTCAGGAACTGAATTTCAGAAGTGGGAGAAAATGTTCAGAATCTCACATTGATGTTAAACTGAGCTCAGTTATGTTTAGGAGAAACAGGCTGGGGTCTTATTCTGGATTTTCCTTTAATCTGTGTGTGTGCGCGTGTGCGCGCGTGTGTGCGCGTGTGTGTGTGTGTGTGTGTGTGTCCAGGTGGGATAATAACTCTGGAGGACCTGCTGAAGTACACTCCAGTGCTGGATGAAAACCCTCTAAAGGCGTCGGTGGGTGATTTCACCATGTTTGTGCCGAATGCGCCATCCAGCGGCCCCGTCCTCACCCTCATCCTGCACATCCTTAGTGGTAAGATTACTGGGAGGGGAAAGTACAGTACTGTGCAAAAGTCTTGAGCCCCTTCGCAATGCCATCTCTAAAGCACCTGATTGGCGATGGCTTCATTTTCCAGCATCAACGATCCCAAACACACTATCAGTACAGTCAAAGCACCTTGATAGAAAAAAATTGGATGGAACACTATCAGTCATGGATTGGCTCCTCAAAGCCTAGATCTTAACATTACTGAAGCAGTGTGGATCATCTGGACAGAGAACAGAACAAAAGACAGCCGACATCCAAAGAAGAGCTTTGGAACGTCCTTCAAGAAGCCAGGAGAACTATTCCTGAAGACTTAAAGAAATGACAGGAAAGCTTGTCTAAGAGAGTTCAGGCTGTGAACGGTGGTCATAATGGAGCTCAGAACAAATACTGACTTTAAAGCTGGCTAGAATTAAACATACCCTCCTTTTTTTAAATACCGTATTTACATGTATGTTTGGACATGTTGCCGTATTTGTTCTGATTACTGTTATGACGACTGAAAGACACATGAGGTTTTCGAAAATAAGCCAAAAACTCATCTGTTCATTTCTGTATGTGTCACAAACTGACTTTCCTACAAAATTTAAAGAACGGCTCAAGAATTTTGCACAGTACTGTAAACTTTAGAACTACATAAAGGCCCTTGAACTGAGGGGGTGTTTAGGTGCACCATTTTTTTTTTCCAAGGAACATATTTTTTTTCAGAGCACGTGGAGGAACACAGCACACTTAGAGACTTTGCACCTGAAATTTTTACAACTGCTGTAAAAATATATTGTAATATAAAGTTAAACAAAGTGCGTGCATGCCTGTTTTCCAACACTGTGTAAAAGAAGCCCCATGCTGCCCTTATTGTTGGATGTGCTGATTCTGAGCAAGCTTTGAGAATGTGTTTTACGTTGCCATGGAAACATTTATCCATCTGTTTGTGGCTGATCAGAAAGCCAGTTTGTGACACAAACAGAAATGAACAGGTGAGTTTTTGGCTTGTTTTCGAATAAACACAACAAAAGAACTGAGAATCCGGCTGTTAAAGGGAAAACTGAGTTACAAAGCAGAGCTGAGGCTGAAAGGGTTAAAGGTGTATGTGTGTGTGTGTGCGTGCGTGTGTGTGTGGTGTGTGCGCTGTTTCAGTGTGTCTCTGTGGAGTTGGAGTGTGTCCTGTGTGGGGCAGTGGGATGAGACAGGCTTCAAACTTTAGTGTGATGGGTAATTAGAGTCCGCAGGCTAACTCTCCGCCCCCTCAGCTGCCCCCGGTGTCTCTCGCCCGCGCCCGGCGCTCGCCTCTAATTGGACACAAACCAAGCTTGGAATAAAACGCTCCCCCGCTCGGAACTTTCCTTCACTGGAGCTCCGGCAGCTGGAGATTCGCCTCAGTGGCCTGTCAGCTCTGATCCCTCACAGACCCCCCAAAAACACAACGCCCCCCACACCATCCCCCGGCACCCCCACAGGGCACCAGGGACACAGTCTGCACCCTGGAAACTACTGGGAGACACTTCTCTCAAAAACTGGTCCAAGAACAGATAAATGACTTTAGTCTCTGTCCACTGGGATCACTAAAAACGGGCAAAATAATCTGAACACATGTTTAAACTCTCTCTCCCTCTCTCTTACGTCTCTCTCTGTTTCTTCTCTTTCTTTCTCTCTCTCTCTCTCTCTCTCTCTGTTCTCTCTCTCTGTCTCTCTCTCTTTCCCTCTCTGTCTCTCTCTCTCTCGGTTTAATATGTATCAGACTCCCTGCAGAGCTGGTTTGTTGGACTGAGCTGATAATAAAGCAGCTCTGTTTGAACCTCTGCAGTTTATATATTAAAGGCATTTGGTGACTGAACACACTCGACCACTTTAAATGATTAAAGGAATGTTGCTTGTTCTGTATCTGGCACTGGTCAAGGCTGACCAGATCTGATCTCTCTCTCCCTCTCTCTTTCTCTCTCTCTCTCTCTCTCTCTCTGCTGGAAGGGGTGCACAGAAGTTCTGATTAAAGGCCCGAATCCTAGAAAACCCAACTTATTCTGCTTCCTTTAAGTTAAAGAGTTTGCTGTGGTGTAAACAGTGTTTAACCCTTTGGCATGTAGCCTGACTACATTCCATTAAAGTGTCCCATCACATCAGTGTGATCTGGAACATTCAACACTGAACATTCTACCACTTCTAACTGCTGATCAACACTGCAGGTTAATGGAGATTCAGGATTACAGTCGTCTTTACAATCAGAATTTTATATTTATACTTTTATACATCTGACAGTCCATCAGTAACTAAATCACTCAAAACTCGGGCTGTGTTCCAACAGCTGACGCATGAACTGACGGACGGAGCGCAGTGCAGGACACTCAAGAACACAACACACACAACCAAGACACACACACTCGCTGTTTGACGCTGAAAAACAAATCTTTACATCTTACACAACTATTGAACGACCTGACATACGTCAAAACAACAACCAACACAGGACCCTGCAGAGCTGTTGTTTTAGTTACATGCCTTTGTAAACCATCTTTATCCGATATTTGTCTTCTCCCTTATTCACTACTATGGCACTGTAACAGAGGAGATATTTAGCCTCTTTGCCTTTAGGTGAAGCAACCAGCATAAATACAAGAACAATTCACAACACAAAGTAACGGATAGTCGAACTGTTAAAAAAAAACTCCCCACTGAATAGATAAGGTGCTTCATTTACTCTCCAGTCCACACATGGAAACTTTTGAATTAATAGCTTTAGTGATGTTACAAAAGTCAACACGTTTACATTTACATATATCCACCCATTCCGGCTATAAGGAATATTTCTGCCTGAATGAGATTCAATACAAGGCAGCCAATCAGAGCAGAGCTCATTTACATATATTAGTCTTAAAGGCGCTGTAATTTAACTGTAAGGATTAAAGTTGAGCTCACGCAGCTGATCTTCTCCTGCAGGGTACGACCTCTCGGCCGACAGCATCTCCAGCACTGAGAAGAAGATCCTGACTTACCATCGCATCGTGGAGGCCTTCAGATTTGCTTACGCCAAGAGGAGCATTCTGGGAGACCCTAAATTCCTCAACATCTCTGATGTACGCTGAGCAAAGAAGCTCAGAATCAGTTAACTACTTTCAACAAATCCTTCAGTGGAGTAAAAGATAACTACAAACCCCTAAAATAGGAGTATTTTCAGTTATTGATCTTTACACGTACTATCGAGTATACTATGAATTATTCAGTTTGTACTATGAATCATTCAGTATCTCAGCCCAGATTCGTGATTGGTCTGGCTGTGAGTTCAGGGGTTTGGGCAGTGTGTTAGCGGCTGTGTGTTGTTCGTTTGTTGTTATACAGCCACTGTAATGAGCTGCTTTGCTTTATTCCCAGTTCATACAGAACATCACCTCAAAGAGCTATGCTGAGGCCATCAGACAGAAAATCACAGACGATTCCACGCAGCAGGAGAGTTATTATGAGCCAGAATATTTCATACCAGACAATCATGGAACCTCACATATTTCTGTGGTGGCAGAGGACGGGAGCGCAGTGGCTGCCACCAGCACCATCAATCATTAGTAAGTGATCAATACTTCAAATATCAGTTTATTTCATTAATTAGACAGCTTTTATAACCAGTTAACCAGGACCACCCAAAGACTGGGCTCATCTGTATGAATGTATGTGTTTAAATAGTCCATTGTGTGTTTACTATATATATCTATATATATATCTA